>WELB01000328.1:4195-16441 GCA_009602725.1 Spirogloea muscicola | reverse complement strand
GCCGTCGCTGGCGACGCCATCAAGGGCTGGATCCCGCGCCGCGCCGACTCCTTCGAGAAGCTCGACAAGGTGCTGCGCTGCGCTTGCTTCTGCTGCTCGCGCGCACCGCCGGCCGCCGGCAGCCAGCTCTAGGGGCGGCGCCATCCCGCGGGCCTTGCCTGTTGTGGCTCGCCGGCTGGGCTTCCCGTTGCCGTGGCCGCGCCCGGGCCCGTGCCCCCGCCCCTGCGCGGGCTCGGTGTTTGATGGCGTCGTCGCATTTGTCACACAAGCGAGGCTCCTCGGCCAGGGCCCTTGCCGAGGTCGAGTCTGTAGCTGCAGTAGCAGCGAGCACCGTGCCTAGTTGCTTCAGCAGGGACTGCGACTCGCCGCCACAGCCGCTGTGGACCCTGTCCCACGACAACGGTGCCCCCATCGAGCTGGCCATGCCAGCCACCCAGTCAGGCTGCCCGCCACGCATCGACACGTCTCCACGGCCGCAGGGTGGCCATGGATCTGATGCACGATGCACTTGGTGGTTGCTCACGCAGATCGGGCAGGGCACGTACAGCAGTGTGTACAAGGCACGGGACTTGGAGTCGCAGCGCCTGGTGGCGCTGAAGAAGGTGCGCTTTGACAACCTGGAGCCGGAGAGCGTGCGGTTCATGGCGCGCGAGATCGAGGTGCTGCGGCGGCTGGAGCACCCCAACGTCGTGCGCCTCGAGGGCCTCGTCACGTCGCGCATGTCCTGCTCCCTCTACCTCGTCTTTGAGTACATGGAGCACGACCTCGCTGGCCTCGCTGCCTGCCCAGGTGTCATGTTCACTGAGGCCCAGGTAGGCTCCCTCGTGCTGGCGGCTCAGCGCCCGTGCCCTGCCATGCCCGGGCTGGCTGTGGTGGCAGGCCTGCCTACCACCGGGTGCTTGCGCAGGGGTCACCCCGACCCAAGTCAGGCGCCTTGATGCTCGTCCTCTGGCGGCATTGTCGGTCTGCAGGTCAAGTGCTACATGCAGCAGCTGCTGCGAGGGCTGGAGCACTGCCACGCGCATGGCGTGCTGCACCGCGACATCAAGGGCTCCAACCTGCTCCTGGACAATCACGGCTGCCTCAAAATCGCCGACTTTGGACTGGCCACGTTCTACCGGCCCGAGGCCAATGTGCCGCTGACCAGCCGGGTCGTCACGCTCTGGTACCGCCCGCCTGAGCTGCTGCTTGGGGCCACCAACTATGGCGCCGCCGTCGATCTCTGGAGCTCAGGTTGCATCCTTGCGGAGCTCCTCGCTGGGAAGCCCATCATGCCCGGGCGCACTGAGGTGACTCTCCCTGCGATGCATGGGTGGAGCCCAGACAGCACCTAAACCACCACCCATGCAACTGTAATGTTGTTGTGGGACAGATTTGCTGTCAAGGTCTGTCAAGCTGAGCCCTGAGCCCGCTTTGCCTCTCCTCTGCATGTGTAGCCAAGTGCATGATGCCGAGATAAGAAGGTGCAAGTGTGCGCCCTGCGACTGCTCTCGCAGGTGGAGCAGCTCCATAAGATATTCAAGCTGTGCGGGTCCCCATCTGAGGAGTACTGGCGGCGGTCGCGGCTTCCGCATGCGACCATCTTCAAGCCCCAGCAGCCATATAAGCGATGCCTGGCGGACACCTTCAAGGACTTCCCTCCAACGTCCCTCGCATTGCTCGAGACACTGCTCGCCATTGAGCCCAATGATCGAGGCACCGCCGCGGCGGCTCTCAAGAGCGACGTGAGTTGACCCGTACGGACTTGCGGATATGGTGGCCATATCATCATGCCTCTCCTCTATCGACCTAACATGGCCCGCTCTCTTGTAAGCAAGTCTGCGTGTCTGCCTAGTCATGTCTGCTTGCGTGGGGTTACTCAGAGCGCCTGACACATTTCGATTGCCGCTCATGTGCAGTTTTTCACCACCAAGCCCTTTCCCTGCGACCCTCAGAGCCTCCCCCAGTACCCACCGAGCAAGGAGTATGATGCCAAGCTCAGGGATGAGGAAGCTCGCCGGTATATGTCGGGCCGCTTAGTTGAGGCTTTGCATACTCCAGTTCTGGCTTTGGTTCGGTACGGAACTGACCTCATCTTGAGCTTGTGTCTGGCATTGCAGGCAACGAGCCGCCGGGGCCCGACCTAGCCGGGTGGCAGAAGGGGGGGGGCGGCGGCAGGCGAATGCGCACCGGCCAAGCAAGGCGATCCCTGCGCCTCATGCAAACGCTGAGCTCGAGCAGTCCATTGCGCTGCAGGTATGTCATGTCATCACCTGCTGTGCCACCTCTCCTCATCTACCGGGCGAGGATGAATGAATGCTGGAGTCACATATGAAGGATTCCTAGGGTGACTACCCGACTTGTCCCTGAGCTCCACTTGCGTGGATTGCAGAAGCAGCACATGGCAAGGCATGGCGGCATGGGCGCCGGCGCCAAGAGCAAGAGCGAGAAGTTTGCCGCCATCAATGAGCACTCGATGGTGGGCTTTCACGGCGGGCCGCCACCTGCGCTACCATCATCCCGGGGGGCTTCGCCGAATGCAGTGCCCGAGCCGTCCGTCCCACTGACGCTACGGGAGCGGCCGCTGAGCTCGAAGTCTGGGCCGCAGCCGATGCTCAAACCTGGCGGGGCTCTCTGGCCACGGACCGGCCTGCATCAGGGCGGCCCAGGGGGTGCGGGTGCACCAGTGGGTCATCATGGCCACCCACATGGCGGGCAAGGCGATGATCACGATGTGCGCATGGCCCCACCCCGGAGCCTCACCCGCCCCACAAAGTCTGTCACTGGTGAGTGCACTAAGCTTTCCAGCTGCAATTGCCTGCTCTGCTCTGCAGATTGACCATGCAGTAGCCTGGCGGCAAGAGAAGGTCTTCATCTTGGTATGCTGAGCAATCCACAGTGTCATCTGCAGTGCCGGATTTTGCCATCAGTGGTGGCTATCCTTCAGGAGCCCTGCCTGGGGGCTTGAGGGAGAGGGACAGAACTGTGGAGCGAGAGCGAGAGCGAGAGAGAGAGCGAGAGCGGGAGAGGGAGAGGGAGAAGGAGAGGGAGAGGGAGAGAGAGAAGGAGATGGAGAAGGAGAGGGAGAGGGAGAGGGAGAGGGAGAGGGAGCGGCAAAGGGATAGATCTTCAGAGGGGCTGAATGGAGCTCGGCTTGATTACGCAGCTCGCGACTCGCATGCCCACAAGCACCGCACTGAGAAAGACCACGGCTGGGACAGAGAGAGACTGAGGGACATGCCCGAGGCCGTCCCTGAGGGGCCGGTGCGACGGGAGCAGCGGTCTGCAAGCGAGCCCTCCCAGGCAAGTACAGTGATGAATAGCAGGTGGCGGTGATACTTGGTGTGGTGCAGCGAGAGCCCAGTAGAGCTCCTGATGCGCCTCCCTTGTGACCAGCTGTAAGTGTTCGTCCGTGCAGTCGGCTGCTCCCTCGCATGTGCACGCTGCTCCTGCTGGGGCTGGAGTGGAGCGCTGCTCGGAGGGAGAACGAGACAGGGAAAGGGACGTGGACGGCCCGGGGCCTGGGCCGGGCTCATTGCCTCCGCCCCCTTGGCGCTCCTCCCAATCTGCCAGCCAGCCGCTGAGGAAGAGCTCCGGCAGCATTGGCGACAAGCGCCTTGCTGACCACAAAGCTTGGATGCTCTCAACATCCACACCTGTTTTGCCCACCCGCGCCAGTGCTTCTGGTGACAAAGCCCTTGAACACCCCAGGTATGCAGCCCTTGTATCTCATGGGAAGAGCATATGGAGCAATATCTTGTGTTGGGGTATTTGCCGAAATCAATTATGGGTGTTTCTTAAATTCAATCTATGCAAGATCCTGCCTACCCAAATAGTCAGCACTGGGAAGGGACTGCTTCCCAAGGTAGCTCGAATTGATAGTAGGACTAGGGTGGATAGATGCGATAGGGAGGCATGCCTGCAATGTTGATATGCCAGTGAAGCCTCACCGATGGTTTCATTGTGAATTTTGCGCGACTTGGCAGTGGCGCTGCAAATGGATTCACATATGGGCGCGACAAGCGGAAGTGAGAACCAGCGCTTGAGGGCTTAGTGCCTGCTGCAGATGTGTGTACAGAATTCAGCTGGCTGGCCAGCTCCCGTCTGCTGGACAAAATCTGGTGGGCATGTACCATTTTCTCTCACCTGCCTGACACTTTCACCAACCTCTGTTGTCATTCTCGCTGTTCCTGGTCCTGCACCCCTTCCCTCAACACTCCTGGTCCAGCTTACCTTCAGGCCAATGAAGGCTCGGCTATCGCAACAGATGGCGTTGTCTTGCAACCCCAACTCTGAACCTTGCGGATGTCCCTTAGGCATGCGTTGCCGAATAGAGATGACAAGTCTTGGTGCCACGGATGCTGGCCCTCACCATTGTTTCCATTGGTTGCTGCGAATATGCAGCTGTGCAAAGCCACATCGTCTTTTGCTGGCAACTCGCTTTATCCTGCTCGGGTGCCACTTGCCTCATCTTTGTGTTGCCAAGTTCAGCATAGCTCTAAGTTTTGCTTGGAACCAATCACATCTTAAACTGAGGGTGATGCACTTCAGTGTCACAGAAGCTGAACTGTGAAGTGTAATCTCGAGCTTGTGCCCAGAGGGCCCTCACCACATTGGCAGCTTTAAAAATAGTTGGTGACAGTGTGATTAGCTCGTCATCTGCTTGAGAAGCGTTTGACCGCCCAATAATTGATACAGCTTGTAAACTATTCACAATAAGTGTATTGTAGATGCGATTGCCAGTGCACTATAATGTAGAGTGTATACAAGGTATAAGAAATGTCAGGTGGTGAGGGTACAGAATGGCTCTTACCATCCTTCTGTGGAAGGTGAGAGCCAGTCACAGTCATCACAAGAAGTGGGAGCCCGCCCCCCCATTTCTCGATGTCCTGAGGCGAGAGGGTAGGACAATACGATCTGGGTCCTTGCCAGCCTGCATCTTGCACAAGCTGCAGAGTGAGTGCTAGGTGCCTGACGCTCAACCACTGAGACTCATGTCAGAGAATTTGGCTACGATGAGGCCAATTACCACATGCGAGAAGTCAAAGGCTGTGCAACAACAGGTGTCATAATACCATTTGAGTGAAGATAACGCTTATTGCAAATTCATGCAACACAACGCGCAATGAGGATGACCTTCAAGGCTGCCAGGCTGGCGTCGAGGAAATGGCGCGTGGCATTCTCGACATAGTCATTGCCCTGGCGCACTGTCATGCGCTTGGGCACCTCAAGGAAATTGGAGGCTGCAGAGTCGCCGACGAGCGCTGCAGCCAGCATCACCAGCTCCTGCTGCCACTCTGTGAGCAGACGTTCCTCATTCACAGGCTCGTGCCGCAGACTTTTTGGAGGACTGGGCATCTTCTCTGCACAGACATGCCCGCGATAGGTCTGCTTTCAGGTCTGACTCGTGGCATGGCCGGGCAGCTCTGGTGCCCCGTGCATTGGCAAACCTCGAAATTGGTTGCAATGTGATATGCATGAGCAACAAAATGCAAGGCACTCAGCAGCTGCCCTTCCCGATATCCAAAGTCGCTGTCGTGAGCAAATCACATGCTAGGAACCAGGCAGTCAATAATGGTGCACCCTGAAGCGATTTGGCTGCTTACTGGGACAGTCGGTGCGGGGTGTCTTGCGGTTGAGCGCGCCCTCAAAAGTGCTCGCCCATGCATCTCGTGCGGTGAGGAAGTCGGAGTTGAGGTTGAAGATCTTCTTGATGGTGGCTGGGATGGACGAGTGCTCAAAGTGGGAGTGGGGTGTGGGCTTGCTGCCCTCGTGCACCACTGCAGCGCAGAGAAGGAGGTGGTGCCTGTCAGGTCAGCCGACCGCGCTGCAGCAAGCAGCGCGGAGAGGGCACGTTGGCACTGCCTCGCAGCCATTACACTAGCCTCACAGCAAACCTGCCCTATGCACTGTAGCACTGCGAGGACTGAGCGGCGAGGAGTGCAAGTGCATAGAGGCCGGCGTGTCGAGTTACCGGTAGTGGCGTCGATCCAGGGCGAGATGAGGACAGTGGGGACGCGCACGCCGAGGCGGTCGAACTTGAAGCGCCAGGGCTTGGGGCCGACGATGCCGTCGGGCGAGGGGACGTGGCGCACGGGCGTGGGCACGTGGTCGTAGAAGCCGCCGTGCTCGTCGTACGTGAGGATGAGGAGCATCTCGTGCCACTGCTTGGACGCGCGGAACATCTCGTACACCTCCTTCATGAACCGCTGGCCCTCGGCGATGTCGTGCGACGGGTGGTCGTCGTTGGCGGGGCGGCCGGCGATGTCGAAGTACGCGGGCTCCAGCACGACGTAGTTGGGCAGCAGGCCGAGGCGCGCATGCAGGCGCAGCATCTCGTACGAGTGGAAGCGCGGCGCGTACTTGGGGCGGCGCAGGCTGCGCAGGAACAGCACGCTGGGCATGTTCTGGAAGTAGACGCCCCACGACAGGCCGCTCTCCTCCAGGCTGTCGTACAGCGTCTTCTGCGGGAAGCCGCGGACGAGGTCCGGGACGTGGTTGCCGGTGGCGCCGTGCGACGTCGCGCTGTGGATGAACAGCCGGTTGGGCTGCGTCGACGCCGGCACGCTCGAGTGCCACGAGTCCACGACGGCGAACTGCGCGGCGAGCTCCGACAGCACGGGCACGGCGGCGGGCCGGAACTGGCTCATCACGCGGGCCCCGAAGCCGGAGATCATGCTCTCCGCCTGCTGCACGAAGCCGTCCATGGGCGCCGGGTTCTGCGCGACGTGGCGCGACGAGTTGCCGCCGAACACCTGCTCGCGGATGGCCTGGAAGCTGTGGCCGGGGTCCGGGTCCACGAACTCGGCGAGGTCCTGCACGGGCACGCGCGGCGACCCGGGCAGCGACGCGTTGAGCGGGTTGGACTCGGCGCCGGTGAGGCCGTCGACGGGCGGGTGCGCGGGGTGGTCGCGGCGCAGCCACCCCAGCATGTGGTCAAACCCCCGGTTCTCCATCACCACCAGCACCACCGTCTTCACGGGGCCCGCCACCTTGGCCCGCGGCCGCGGCCGCCAGTGCGGCCAGCCGTTGCCGGCCGCGCCCNGCGAGGCGCGGCGGGCGGCGCCATGGCGGCGGGGGGGGGTGCGGCGGCGGTGCTCCGGGGGGGGTTTGCGGCATCTGCCCAGCAGCCACGGCGCGGCGATGCCCGTTTTCCCCCGTTCCCCCGCGGGGCCTGACGGGGCGGCCCCTCGCCACCCGCAGCGCCCGCCCTCCCGAGGATGCTGGCCGCCTCCACTCTTCTGCACTCGACTCTCTGCCTGAACGATGTGAAGCATTGGCTTGAATTGGCCTCCCGTTCATTTCATGCGCCTTCTCTCTCTTGCTGACGTCTTGGAGATCTACATGAAGAAGTGGCACTCCCAATGGGGGCAAGGGCTGCGAAAAGCCAGCCCAAAAAGAATTCACAAAGGTTCAGAGGGGGCCTAAGAGCGGTGAGCAGCTACAAAAGGCTTCCTCTGGCTCCAGGAGCCCAGCATCTCTGATCTGCGGCTGCTTAGCAGGGGTTACTGAGTGTCTCGTAGCAGCTTTGTTTCTGTTACTTAGCGCTTCCCCTGGCTTTCTTTATGGGCGAGCCTTCTTCCTGGCCCCCTTCTCGTACTCTGTTCATTCTTTTTCGGGCTGGTTGTTCCAGCCCCTATTCTCAATGGGCGAGCACTTTCTTCTGGCTTCCTCTGGCCCCCTTCTCGTTCTTTGTTCATTCTTTTTTGGGCTGGCTTGTCCAGCCCCTATCCTCAATGGGCGAGCCCTTTCTTTCTTTCTTTCTTTTGTTCAAAGGGGCCTGAGGATGCAATGGTAAAACAGGGGGGAGGATGGATCACTCAATAAGTGCGGGCTGGCCGTACTCTCGCTGCAGCCTTTGGCTTTCTGAACCGTTGTGAATTCTTTTTGGGCTGGCTTTTCGCAGCCCTTGCCCCCATTGGAAATGCGTGTATATTAAGAGATGGGGAGGCCATGTGTGGCCAAGTACAAAGGCAAGCACATTGGACAAATGTACATTGGGAGTGCCACTTCTCTCTTTCACGTCGCCGGGTCCCTCGCCCAGGTGTTCAGGATGCGCCTCGCCATTTCCCTCCAGCGGTCTCTTGCGTTTGCCGTCCACCTACGTGCCGGCCGCGCCCTGGCGGCTGCCTCCGGGTTTCGTCAGGGCGACGTCTTCCCGCCCTCTAGCTACTCGGACCTGCACTTGCTGACTCGAGGTTACTGAGAGCCTCCTTGTCGTCTTAGCACTTAGTCTTCTGCTTTTTGTGCCATTCGGCTCCTTTTGACATTGTCCATTCCTTTTGGGCTGGCTCCTCCCAGCCACCAGTCAATTCGGCCGCGCTTTTCTCTGGACGTGGTGACTACCGACGCATTCGACCGCTCCCACCCAGCCCAGTCTGCCCACCAAGGAAAATATCGTGTATATGAAAATTGAAGGCCAATATGGCCAAGTACAAAGGCAAGCACATCTAATGATGTAGGCTGGGTATGCGGTCGCCTGCGCCGCTCGGGCAAAAGAGATCAAGTACGCCGACCATCCGCCGGAAGACGAGTTCTTCCCGTTGGCATTTGACATCCATGGGGCACTGGGCGCTCGGTGGCCTGAGCTACTTAAGCAGCTCGCCCGCCACGCAATCGCCCGTCGCTTCCATGGTGAGCCGGTAGACTTTCCTGCAGCCGGGTCGCTGGCGCAAGTGTTTCGCATGCGCCTGGCCGTCTCGCTGCAGAGGTCCATGGCCCGTGCGCTGCACCTTCGTGCCGGAAGAGCCCTAGCTGCTGCCTCTGGCTCTGTCCAGGGGACCCACTTCCAGGACCCTAGCATCTCTGATCTGCGGCTGCTCAGCAGGAATTACTGAGTCATTAGTAGCTGCTTTGTTTCTTCTTGTGCTTGTTTTACTTAGCGCTTCCCCTGGCTCCCTTCTCGTACTTTGTCCATTCTTTTTTGGGCTGGCTGTTCCAGCCCCTGTCCTCAATGGGCGAGCTCTTTTTTCTTTCCGGCAGTTGGCCCTCCGCCGGATCTGCGGCTCCTCATCGTAGTGCTTCGTCCTACCCGGCAGCTAGTCTGTCGGAATTGAGGCTCCTCACTCGTAGCTACTGAGTGGTCCATCCTCCACCCGCTCTGACATAGCATTTTCAGGCCCACCCCGTCATTGTGGCTTAAGGCCCCTCCGTCATTTGGCCCTCTTGAACCTTTTTCGGGCTGGCTTCTCACAGACCTTGCCCCCATTGGGAGACTACCCTAGTTCTGAGATAGCGCTTTTGCTTTCGTCTGGGTGATAGTTTTCCGGCAGCTACTCTGTCAGATTTGAGGCTCCTCACTCGTAACTAATGAGTGGTCCATCCTCCACCCGCTCTAACATAGCATCTTTAGGTACCTTAAATTAGCTCTCCGTATTATGTAGCCTTGTTTAGTCTGCACTCGACTCTGCCTGAACAATGTATTGGCTTGAATTGGCCTCCCTTTCAATTCATGCGCCCCGCGCGCCTTCTCTCTTCAGGCCCCCCCCGTCATTGTGGCTTCAGGCCCCTCCGTCATTTGGCCCTCTCGAACCTTTTTCGGGCTGGCTTCTAACAGACCTTGCCCCCATTGGGAGGGCCACTACCCTAGTTCTGAGATAGCGCTTTTGCTTTCGTCAGGGTGATAGTTTTCCAGCAGCTATTCTGTCAGATTTGAGGCTCCTCACTCGTAACTACTGAGTGGTCCATCCTCCCCCCGTCCTAACATAGCTTCTTCAGGCCCCTTCGTAGCTGCTAAGCATTTTTGGCCCCTTCGAACCTTTGTCAATTCTTTTCGGGCTGGCATTTCACAGCCCTTGCCCCCATTGGGAGTGCCATTTCTTTTGGCCCCTTCGTACTTTGGCCGCTTCGAACCTTGCCAATGTTCTGCGGGCTGGCATATCACAGCCATTGCCCCATTGGGGGCGCTACTTCCTCTGAGCTGGCCTCTCACAGCCACTGCCTTTGATTGGAAGAGCTGTTGTTGTTCAAAAGCTTTTTTCGGCCCCTTCGGACCTTGTCCATTCTTTCCGGGCTGGCTGTTCACAGCCCTCGCCCCCTTTCGATGAGCTTACAGTATCTCCTTTGGAAGAGCTTACTCTTTTGACCTCGTTAACCTTGTTCATTTTTCTGGGCTGGCCAATCGAGACCATCGCCGTTCACTGCAAGAGTCTTCCTTCCTTGTTCATCCCTACGTCGTTTGACCTGGCGGCCTTCACGCTGGGCGGCGGCCCCAAAGTCATCGCCAAAGTGGTCACTATAGATGGTTGACTGCTCCGATCCGGGGCTCTCTGCCCTCAAGGCTGGACATGCAGCTGCAATCGCCGCTCGTGGCAAAGCGGCAGTACGTGGACCACCCGGAAGGGGACCAGTTCGTCCCACTGGCCCTCGATGTGCACGAGGCTTTCGTGTCTCAGTGGCTTGACGTGTTGGCCCGGCTTGCGCGACGCGCTGTGTCCTGCAGACGAGGTGAGCAGACCGACTTCAATACCGCTGGCTCCTAGCGCAGGTCTTTCGCATGCGCCTGTCCATAATACTCCAGCGGTCCATGGCCAACGCTTTGTGCTGGCCGTGCTCTAGCTGCAGGCTCTGGCTTTTACAACGGGACTGCTTGCCAACAGCTAGTCTTTGCGCGGCTTCCAACTAGAGGTTACTAAGTCATTATTCTACATGGTACTTGCTTATTTACTGTGTTCCAGCACTTTTCGGCCCATGGCAGCTGTCCTCTCGTTCTTGCTCGACCCTGTGTGAGTCTTTCTGCAGCGAGCTCAGGCCCATGCTCTGCTCCAGTAAAGTGAGGGAGCTCTAGCTGGTGGCAGGGGGGACTTGGTATCTGTCTCTACAATAGTAGATGGGCTTGCTGCTCCTGCTTGGCCGCTCGGCATCTTATCAGTCCACACGCGCATTCCTCCCATTCCCCGGCACAACCCCCCAACGGGCAGGGGCCGCGGCATTCTGCCCAGCCCCGCCCCTGTGCTTGCCAACACCTGCTTGCATATGCCACCTGCAGGCCACGTTCACTCCTCGTCTCCAAATGCAGCCGCATGATGCAGGCCTCCAAGCCATGTCCATATCCCAGGGGTTCAAGGCCCCGCCGCAGGCTGCTCCTGCAATCAGATGGAGGTGTGAAGCTGGCCTCCCTATTCCCCTCCCAGCTTGAGACGTCGCAAGGCCCAACCACTTGCACATTTGTACATGTATGCACCACACTCCACAACAAAGTTCTTGCCCAACCTCTGCCGCCTCCCCCGCTGATTCATTTGGATCAGCTGCACGACCTTAGGCAGGCATGCAGGCACTACATCCTGCAAGCCACTTTGCAACCACGCCGCCAGCATGCTGTTCCAGCCTTGGTGCCGCCGCTTGCTCCACATTTGGCCCACGACCCTCCAGCCACTGAGCAGAATGCCACCATGCAAGGCAGGGCAGCTCTGTCACTCGGGCGCAGGTACTGGGCCTCTCCACTTGAAGTTATCTGCGTATGCCTTGGGCTGCACGCCGTACATCCACCAATGTGTCATCCAGCAGTCAAGTGGGGTAAGGTGCCTCTGCAGCTGGCAGTCTCCGAGGACATTGCTTCAATGCCAGTGCCTAACTGGGGCACAAGGCACCCCCCATCATGGGATGCCCAGCCCAAGGAGCAACGGCCCCAAGCCAACCGAGGCCCTTGGTGGCAGCGCGTCATGTAGCTCACCTTCTTGACGGCCTGCTTCGGCTCACGGACCTGCGCAGTTGCCAGCAACCCGGGGAGGTCAGAGCGCCTCACTGCGAAAGCTCTTGCCCGCCAGTTCCAGGACAGGCGCGCGGGCCCCGGGCTGGGTGCGCGCTGTGCCGAGGGCAAGGCGGGCCTCACCGTGAACTCCCAGCCGTACTTGCGGGCAAAGTCGATGGCGGCGTCCTTGGTGTCGAAGTTGAGGCCCGCGTCGCCGACGCTCGAGTACGGGTCCGCTGTGGACGTCCACCCCATCAGCGGGTTCTCCCACCTGGCCGCCGAGGGCGCACCGCGCTGCCAAGGCTCAGGGGCCTGAAGCTCGGCAGCGGGCAGGCTTGCGGTTGGCGCTGGCGGCGCCAACGCCCTGGCCGCAGGCGGGGGGCGGCGCTGACTTGTCGGTGGACTCGAAGTTGATGCGCCAGCGGCCGGTCTTGCCCTGCCCCTGCTGCGACGCCGTGCGCGCGGGGCTGTAGATCACCACCTGCAAGCAGCCGCCGCGGCGCGCGCGCGTCACGGCTCCGCTTCGGGCGGCGCAAGTGGCGGCCGCGGCCGGCGGCGGCGGGGCCTGGCAGGCAGGG
>WELB01000327.1:99440-111826 GCA_009602725.1 Spirogloea muscicola | reverse complement strand
CTCCACCCCCCCTGCCTCAGTGGGGTACAGCAGTGTGAGTGTGGCGAGTGCGGTTCCGACGCGGCATTGTTGGCAGCTCACATGCTTAGGTGCGCACGGGGCGGGGAGCGGACAGGAACGCACGACCTGCTGCGAAATGCCATGTTTGGCATCTTCGTCGAGGCCGGTTATGCGGTGGCGCTTGAGAACACGAGCGTCATGCCTCCGACCGCTGGGGCGGATGGCCGCATCCACACCCGGCGCGCCGACCTCGTCGCCAGCGCGCTCGGCGGGGGGCCTCGGCTCATCGCAGACGTCGTCACCACTGACAGCTTTGCTTCCAGCAGCGCAAAGCGCTCATCGGAGGAGGCGGGCTACGCAGTCGGCCAAGCGGCGGGCGAGAAGGAACGGAAGTACTCGGACCACCCGGTGGGCGACGAATTCATTCCACTGGCAGTGGACGTGCACGGAGCCTTTGGCTCCAAATGGTTTGACTTGCTCCACCGCCTGGCGCGGCGTGCAGCGGCCCGCCGCCTCGGGCAGCAGGGCGAGCAGCCCGGCTTCAAAGTAGCCGGGTCCCTCGCTCAGGTGTTCTGTATGCGTTTGGCCGTCTCGATGCAGCGGTCCCTCGCCTTCGCGGTTCACTTGAACGAGATGCCAGGCCGAGCTTTGGCGGCGGCCTCCGGCTTCCGTCTGGGCGACGTCTTTCCACCAGCTAGCTACTCGGATCTGCATCTCCTGTCTAGAGGTTACTGAGCGTTCCCTGGCTGATGTCTTAGTCCTAGTCGTTCGCACTCAAGCTCCCTCAGACCTTGTCCATTCTTTTGGGCTGGCCTTTCCCAGCCACCAGTCAATCTGGCCGCGCTTTCTCTCAAACAGCCAGCCCGCAAAGATCGACAAGGTCCCGAAGCTCTCGGAAAGAAAGCGCGGCCAGATTGACTGATTGACTCTTGGAAAGAAAGCGCGGCCAGATTGACTGGTGGCTGGGAAAAGCCAGCGCAAAGGAATGGACAAGGTCTGAAGGAGCCGGAGTCGAAGCAGTCCAGCTGTTACGGGTTCAAATATCTTCGTCCAACAGCTCTTACGGGTTGGAAGAAGATATTTTCTCCCAAGTGGGGACCGGAGGGCGGTTGTGAAAGTAGAAGGAAGCTGTAGAAGGCCCAGCAGTCGGGTCATACAGAAGTGCTTGTCTATAAAGACAGTCGGGACGGGGTGCCGAAGCGGGCCACTACGCTGCGAGGGTTTGATTGTGCTTCACGACCGCGTCTACTTCCGGAAGGAGATCTTCGTCCGTGGCGCCAGCAAGGGAGGGCGGGCACTGGCTGCCCGGCACGTGCGCCACCGCGGCGGATAAGGCACCGGCCGCCCGGCCGTCCCACGTGCGCGTGGCGAAGGCGGCCTCCGCGGTCGCCGCCGAGCCGCACGTGCGCAGGCACGTGGCAGGCGGTCGGAGGACGGCCCGGGGCGTCCTCGTCGGGTCGGGCGAGCCGCCTAGAACCGCGTGCCGCGCGGAAACTTGTCGCCGGGCACGCGCCCCGACGAGGACCCCCGCGTCCTCGGCGGGCCCCGCGCCCGCCGGCCGCTAAGGTCACAGCCCCTCCTACTCCTCGACTCACCTCGGCCGGCAGAGGACGGACCCTTTCGGGCCCCAAATCCGTGGCCGAATGCGCCCATCGGCCAGCCAGCAGGTCATAGCCCGTCACAGGGTGGCCATTTTATCGGGGCCCCTTGTTTCTAATTACCCCATTGGGGAGCCATGTCCGGGTGGGGCGAATTCGTCCCCGCGCAGCCATCACCACGCCCCCCGCCGCCTCCGCCGCCTCCGCCCCCGCCGCCGCCGCCGCCGTCGCCGCCGTTGCCCGCCCCGGCCCACCGCCGCCGCCNTAAACCCTAAACCCTAAACCCTAAACCCTAAACCCTAAACCCTAAACCCTAAACCCTAAACCCTAAATGCCACAGAGAAGAGTGGCTGGCAAAGCCAGCCCAAAAAGAATGGACAATGTGCCAAGCCAAAGAAAGAGGTGCCGAAAAAGAACCACACTACGGTCCATGCAACAAACCTACAAGCCAACCCTTATCCAACTCCACAATCCTGAACTTTGATTCCCTGACCTGGATCCCAATACCCCGATCCTTCCCTATATCCTCGGTATGGAACCCGCACCTAGGTCGGGACTCAGGACCTCAACACACAACCCTTCACCCTTGACTATCATTCACAGATTCATTTTCATGTCTGAAGGCTGTCGGGCGCCTGGCAGTCCTGTGAGCCCTTAGATATACCAATTACTTGTGAGTCCGTCTTAAGGTTAGCCAGATCTATGGCACTGACACTGCCGTAAAGCAGAGTGGCATGCAAAGGACCGTGCGATATGCAGATCTGCATCTGCGGCTTTACATCCACATACGGGAATCTTCCGCTCCTCCAAAAGCTGAAGCGACGATATGTCACCAGGGCTGTGTTATCCAAGAAAGAGTGAAGATTGCTAGCCTGTAATGCCCTTCTCATACGTATTAAATAGCAAGGCTAATACAGCCATGATGACCAAGAGACACACCCAAGTCCGTCCTTTGAAGGGGCTAGCATGAATATTTAGAGGGTGGGGATTGTGCGCTAAATAAAGTGGCGGATGTGTCGTGCCATTCTCATGTATTGGTTCTCTGCCCCTGAAGTCTTGGGCAACCGTCCTGCACATTTGATAGGCACATCGTCTCAGAGGCTGCCCCCTTGACATCAATCGTCAGTCATTGCGACGTGATGAAGTTCAGGGACGTGATGAAGCATTGAAGAGAGAAGCTGGCAGGGAGCACATCAGCAGCAAACAGCCCATCTTGGTAAAGCAGACGACTGGATCAACCAGCACACAGAACATAGAATGTACAATAATGTAGAGCGCATCAAGGATGGACACGTACATCCTTGAGCAATGGACAAGGCAAGCAGGGATGATGAACATGACGGCAGCGCCAGCATATGCGCCCGTAATCCCCACCAATGAATTTACATTTAAGCCGAAATGCTTGACATACAGGACAACCACAGAAAATATATGAGGTCATGATTGCTGAACTTCGTCTCTAATTTCACTTGCTGGTTGGAAGTGGCTCCTGCTTACATCCATCTCTCCAGCATGCATGACACTAGTGATGCTTGTCCTTTGAAAACTAGACCTGCGTGAGCGTGATAAGGACTCTGTCAGGATGTGCATTTACTGTGGATAAGTGAGTTCTTTTAGTGTTGTGACTCAGCGTTGTCTGGATAATTGACTTTGTTACACGATACCTGCAGACTACTTCATAGGGGAGTTGGTTGCCAGATACACTGTCAGATTGGCTGCTGAAGGATACCTTGTAAGCACTACTTCTCAAGGCTATTTCTACGAAGCCTGTTTGGAAAGACATGTTGCTCCGAGAGCATTGTAATTTGTAATATATATCCTGGCTTTCAAAAAGAGCAGTACATGTCGGGGTTGTATTCGTGGAGTCAAAGATTTACAGGGGGTAGCCAATCGACGTCCAGGGCGTTGTTAAGTATGGGACTAAGTAAACAGTTTTTGACTGTCTGAGTCAGACAGGGTTTAGGGTTTAGGGTTTAGGGTTTAGTCATTTCTTGAGTCAGTACTTGAGTTGGTCAGCCACGATAGTCACTACTGCGACTTATGTCGAAGGACAACGGTAACAATGTCAGAAAATATGTTGTTTCCTTACCCTACTTAATGGCAAATTTACCTGACCAATCTGAGAGATCTGGGAGTGTTGGGTAGGTTGCAAGAGTACAGATTAATCGCCACCCTGCATCTAAGAACACCCCAAAGCCAAACAATTGCATAGAACCACACCTTGATTCCCGCAACCCCAAATCACAGATGATAAGTTCTACTTTGCTACGACTTCTATCATATGCCGCTGAAGCTTACTGTGTACTGTGTTCGCACAGACATATTGGCAGATCTCTACAGAGGACATTCTCTAGACGAATTTGCACTTTGAGACTTTACCTTCGGTAGAGATCACTTTGTGCACATTTGTGCAAGGCATGACTACAAACACATGATATGGTGAATGATATGTTTTCCTCTGGTGGATATTGCTGTTTATAGACAATGTACCTTACTGCAAAGCAACCCCCCTTGTTATTGGAAAGGGCGCTTTCAAGAATAATGAGCCGCTAGGGGTTACTATCCCTGTTCCTGTTGGCGTCAGAGTACGATACTTGAACCCCAGTATCCTCAAGCTGCAGTTGGCCTCGTAAAGCTCCATAAGAATATTCACGATTGATGACTGTGACATGGTAGTCCTCTGGATCACTCAGGATGCTTCGAAGGTCGTCATCGTCAATGTGACGACAGCCCTTGATGTCATACCCGCCTTCGCTGCCGCTGCTGCCACCACCATCTATGCATTTCACTGCACAAGCCAAGTTCTGATGGTGCACTTCAGCAGACATTTGGGCTTTAGGGTTTGGTACACCTCACAGCCGAGCCTTGCGTAACTATGTCACAGCAGGCGGTGGACAAAGTGTTACACGTGTGTTACACGTGCAGCTGCATGCCAGAGTGCTGTTTGGATGTTTGGAAGCCACACCTTGGACGTCGCTGTCTACCATGAGATCAAGGATCTGGCACTGGTCGCCATGGTCTTCATCCCCCAAGGATATGTCAATCTGCCCGGGCTCGGATATACGACACAGAGTGAACTCAAATGACACGGTCTCCATCTGCATGCAGTCGGCAGCACATTGCAGCGCTTCATGAGGGTTTCAGTGCGTCTGAGCACACGAACAGCCGCTGTCCTCATGTCCTTAAGCAAGCCTGTGTATTCTCGTGTCCAGGCAGGACGAGCTGTCTGTCCCTTGTCAGTGCGGCAGAGTGGGGTGGTGAGGAAAGCACTCCTCGCTACTTTCCCATCCTCGCATACGCTGCTCGGCTGGCCAGTCTGTGCTGCCATCCCTGGAAACTCTTGCTTCGAAGCAGAGGGCCTAGGTGGCATTCGGCAGGGATTGTCCGCGTGCGGGAGCACTCGCGCAAGCAGGGCAGCACGTCGGGAGGAGCGGATCTGTGGTGACTGGGTGGCGAGTCGCACGCTCGTGCGCGGCTTCTGGCGCGGAGAGGAGCGGACACAAGTCGGGGACACGGGGGCGCGGGGAGAGGGAGGGGGAGGAGCTGGTGGGCGCGGCGCACCTGGGTGTCGAAAGTGAGCTTGGCAGTGCCGTAGCCGTCGGGGTCGGCGGGGTAGCCGCTGAGGACGCTGGCGCCGTAGAGCTTGAAGTGGAAGACGTTGCTGCGCTGGTAGGCGAGGGCGCCGCCGGGGGGGAAGGGGAGGGGGGGGAGGCGGAGGGCGGCGCGGAGGAGGAGGAGGAGGAGGAGGCGCAGCGGCGGGCGGGGGGGCGTCATGCGGCGGCGCGGGGGCGCGGGGGGTCGGAGGAGTCAGTGCCCAGGCCGCCTCGCCCCGCCTGCAGTCGCCGGAGGAGGACAGGGGACGCGCGCGGGGTGTGCGCATGGAATGATGGAAGGGTGGCCAATCCAAGCCAACGCATGGTTCGGGCAACAGCTACTGCAGCGAGCGGGGGCCAAGCCCTGGTCGCCAAATGGTAGGTGGAAAGAATGTCGCTCTCCCAAGGGGGCAAGGGCCATGAGCAGCCAGCCGGAACGACGAGATCCGAAGGGGCCAAAAGAAGAAGGGCTCGCCCATTGAGAATATGGGCTGGAACAGCCAGCCCAAAAAAGAATGAACAGAGTACAAGAAGAGGGGGGGGGAAGCCAGGCGAAGCCCTAAGGCGAAGCAGCAGAAATGANGAAGAAAGGGCTCGCCCATTGAGGATAGGGGCTGGACAAGCCAGCCCAAAAAAGAATGAACAAAGAACGAGAAGGGGGCCAGAGGAAGCCAGAGGAAGCGCTAAGAAACCAAAGCACACAAAGAAAGAAAGCAGCTACAAATTACTCAGTAACCCCTGCTAAGCAGCCGCAAATCAGAGAAGAGGAAGAGGAAGCTCACTTGCCTGGGGCGGCGCGCCTGGCCGCTCGGCTCTCCCCCCCAGCGTCTCGCCGCCCCTCTCGCCCCACGCGCCCCCCCCCGGCCACGCCTAGCCCGCGCTCTCTGGCACGCCGCCCCTGTGCGCCTCCCTTGCCCGCCGCCGGCCAGGAGCCAGGGCCGAGGCATAGGACGCCGCTGCCGCGGCTGTCAGGTTGGGCCTCGCCGACGCCAGAGCCGCCAGAAAGTGCTGCTGCCGCACGCAGGGCGCAGCAATGTCCTCCCGCAGAGCCGCCAGGGCTGCCTCCCGGCAGAGCCCGGCCAGCTCCGCGCCCGTGAAGAGCGCGGTCTGCCGGGCCAGGTCCGCAATGCTCACGTCCTCCCCGATCGCCATGCTTCGCGTGTGGACGGCCAGCACCTCCGCACGCGCCTCTTCGTCTGGGGGCCCCACATACACCACCTGGTGCAGAGCGCCAACGAGTCCACCGTCAACCCTCGCAGCCCTTGAAAGGCCGAATTGCAGACACGTTGTGGCGCACGGAGGAGGGCCTCACGACGTCCAGGCGCCCCGGCCGCAAGAGTGCCGCATCCAGGTTCTGGGCCCTGTTTGTGGCGGCCACCACGAGCACCCCTGTTGCAAGCTCCAGGCCGTCCATCTCCACCAGCAGGGCAGACAAAAGCCTCTCACCGACCCCGGTGCCGGCTCCTGCTCCTTCGGCTCTGCTTAAGACGGACGAGCCTCACCGCAAGTGAGCCCCCCTGACCGAGTGTATGCAAGTGCAGACGACGACACTCAAGATCCTCAAAATCAAGAGCTCTACCCCGAGCACATCAAGGCAGCGAGCACCTGGAGGCTGCGACAGCGTCAATCTCATCCAGGAAGATGGCGCTGGGTGCTGCCAAGCGAGCTCTGGCGAATGTGTCACGCAAGATGGCCTCCCCCTCTCCCACGTACATGCTGTAAAGCTCGGCACCACTGCAAAAGTGTCCTTTTGGCAACAACACCTCCATAAGGGCTTTAGCGCTGAGCTGAAGGAGCTGCCAGTCAGCATCGGCAAGCATGACGAAGGACGTCAAAGGCCGGCGGGTCAAGGGGCATACCTCAGAGAAAAGAGGGAGCATCTGGCAGCATTGACGGCAGCACGCGCCAAGGTGGTCTTGGAACAGCCCGGTGGACCGTGCAGGAGTACACCTCGAGGAGGCTTCAAACCCAGCCGGGCAAATGCATCAGGATGCAACAGTGGCCACTCAACCGCCTGCTGGAGCCGCTTCTGCACCAGATCAATGACGCCAACTTGTGCATCAAAGGACAGTCCCAACGTTGTGCCCTGGGTCAAAGCTGACCGCAAGAGGACCTCAAACTAGGACACATCGGGTGACTGGTCCCCTCACCTTGACGTTATGAAGGCCGCCGATGTCCTTCCATGTCACCGGCACCTCGTCCTGGGAAGCAAACGAAGCAGACGATCGGGCGACAGATGGGCCCACACGTGACAGAGCTTCCTCCCACTCCGACGCTCCCACAAGCCCTTGCTTGCGCAGTGCAGCCATGGCAGCCTCTCTGCAAAGTGCTGCCAAGTCAGCTCCCACATATCCTCGACAACGGGTGGCAAGGGCGTCCATGTCCACGCTAGGCTCCAGAGGCAGACCCTTGGCATGGAGCTGCAAGTCAACAATGTCAGACAGTGCTCCTCAGCGGTGATGGCTTTTCCATGCAAGCCACAATGAAGCCAGCAAGCCAGAGCATATATGACCTCCAGCGGCACAGGCAGCACTCAAACACCCTCGCCAACATGGACATGAACACCCTTGTCCCAACCATGAATGTCGGCGCCCCTGAGTGCGCAGGCCAAGCCACAGGGACAGGTAGACACCTTCAGAATATCAATCCGGTCTGGCAGGGAAGGTACACCAATGGCGATCTCGTGGTCGAAACGGCCAGGCCGTCTGAGAGCAGGGTCAACCGCGTTGAGCCTGCACAACAGCCCCCCACCAAATCAACGTCAACAGTTCCAGTCCCCTTTCTTGCCAACGTCCCTATAATCAGCAGGCCTTGGCCCAAACCTTGAGGTTGTGGTGTAGCTGCGTCCTTGCCTGATTTTCAACGGACCTGGTACAGCAGCATAGCACTGCAGCTAGAGCGTAGCGCTGAGTAAGGGATCCTGGTGAGAGAAACTGGGGCAGTAAAGGGGTGGGGTACCGGTTGGTGGCGGCCACCACGAGCACATGTGCCTCTTGACTGTTGGTCTCCCCAGCTCTCCTTGAGCCCTTGCCTCTCAGACTGTCCATGAGTGTCAGCAGCTGCGCGACAATTCGGGTCTCCTGCTGCCGCCTGGCCACATGTCACAGAGGATTGCTATCAATATTGACCACTGAGCGGGTCCTGTGTGTACTACTCTGGGCCACCCTGCATGCATGAAGAGTAGACTGGCGGCGAACGAGATCGATGCGGCCTCCTCCTGCTTGTGTGCCAAACCAGGTAGCCTGGCAGCCAGCCGAAGCTTGGTAGGCGCAAGTAGAGTTGGCAGTTGTTACTGTGCCACAACACGGGAGCCGGTCGCAGCTGCTTGCGATTGAGGTTATCCGACCATTGAGCTGGACAGACCGGGAGCTGCGCACAGGGCAGAGGGTGTCAATCTCATCGATGAAGATGACCGCGGGTGTTCCCAGTTGCGCAAGCTTGACAGCTTGTCCAAAAATGTCACGCAGCCTTCGCTCGCTCTCGCCCGCATATGCGCCAACGATCGATCCAGCCCTGGGAGGTTGCAGTGGACAAAGCGGTCAGGTTGCCTGCCAGATGGAGGACCGCGCAGCATTTGGCTCGTACGGTAGCATGATTGCCAGCATGCTGCTGTGAGGAAGTGGGCGTGAGAGGGTGCTATAGCAGGCGCGGGGGGTGGGAAACATGAGAAGGTGGGAATAGGGAGGGCAACGTAGCCCAGCAGCTCACGTGATGGAGAAGACGTGAGCCCCTTGCTCCTGGGCTACGGCGTGGAGCAGGAGGGTCTAGGGCCAGCGCACACGCACGTCAGTCCAGCGGAGGCTGTAGAGTTGCAGTGTGCCCGACCTAGGCTGCCCTGTGTGGGCGAGATGGGGTGCTAGGGGGAGGCAGCACAGGCGCAGAGCATAGGTGTGGGGGGTGCACGCAGTTCACGAAGCTACCTTGCCGGTGCCGGGAGGGACGTGAAGGAGTACACCGCGCGGCCACTGGCAGGGCAAAAGGGAGAGTGGGGGGCCNCGCAGAGAGACAAGCAAAGCAAGGGGGGAAGTGCGTGAGGGGCCGAGCGAGCAAGCCCGAGGGGGAGAGGGAGAGAGAGAGAGAGAGAGAGAGAGAGAGAGAAGCATGCCTGGATGCCGAGGGCGGCGGAGGCGCGGGCAAAGCGGCGGGGCCAGGCAAGGAGCTGGCGCAACGTGGCCAAGGTGGGGCGGAGGCCCGCCACAGACGCTTCTGCGCTGGTCATGCTGCTCGGACCTGGAGCAGCTGGCTCACTCCAGCAGCCGCTTTCTTTTTTAGCAGCTCCACAGCAGCTTTCACAGCCGATTCTTTCATATCAGCAGCCGCTTTCTTTCACAGCGGCCGCGCGCGAGGGGTGCCCAGGGAAGCTAAGCGCTTGAGCAGCCCCCGGGCGGCCATGAAGTGCCAGCCCGCCCAGTGCCTCCACAAGCCGTCGGCGACTTCGCAATCGCACCCTACCTTGGCCTACGGGCACCCGAGTAAGTCACCCAGTTCAACACCTCAAAGAGAGAAGGCGCGCGGTACGCATGAAACTGAATTGGAGGCCATTTCTAGCCTTACAAATGTCCTGTTAACTGCGTAAAGAATGAAAGAGGAGACTGCTGCGCTTCCACAGAGAAGCGGCTGCCCGAAGCTCAAGTGCGGCTGTGAAAGGGGACGTTGCCAGATGAGTCCAACAGAGTGGACAAACAAGGTTTGGGAGGAAGCCGCGTAAAAGAGGACAAACCCCCAAGAAAAACTACTAGGTACTTTTGATACCCACCAAGTAACTCCAGGAGTAAGTGACGGCCAGCCAGAATATGCAGCAGCAGGGAGGGAGTCCCCGCCAGTTTCTTTAGGCGGCCCTCAATACCGTGATCTTACCATGATCAGTCTTTGCTTATGTTGCCTGCCGCCCATCTTCATCATCCGCACAGCAACGTCTTCTGTGTGTCTTTCGCAGGCAGGGCTTGCTCTGTCTCCTGATCTCACTCACCAAATGTACTCCTAACTAAACCCACCCAAGCATAGCAGCAACCTCAGTCGGCCTCAGCAACTAGAAGCTCCACACCTGCAACTGCAGTGCAAAGGACAGGCTTGCAGCATATGCTGCTGCGTATCCAATTGTTGGGCAAAGGTAAAATACATTCCCCTCCATCAGGCGAAGGGCTGCACTGCCGTGCATCAATCTGCACAGGTGAGCCTGTCTGGACCTTCTTTTTGAGGTCTGAGAAATAGGGTGAGCATCGACTTACAAGCGACCTGCTGCAACGAAAGCAGAGCAGGCGCCAAAACAAATAGTCTGCTGCATGAGCTCTTTGTACTCCATCAACCCGGGCAGCCACCGGAATGGGGCAAGCAGAATGAAGCCTCGGGGTTGGAGAGTCGCCCTAGGGTGTCGACAAAGAGTCATGAAGCTGGACACCAATTACGAAGGCAATGGGACCCCGGAGGGCGGGGACTTAAGGGGGGGAGGAGATATGGGGGTATCCCGTGGGCAAAGGGGTTGGCCGGACACAAGCCAGTCGGCGGCGTTCCTCGGTGTGGACGGGTGCGCCGACATGCTTGTGTCAGTAGGGCCAAAGTTGGTGTTCTGCTGGTCCTGCCTGCGGAGGCTCCACCTCCGTCGGGGTTCCCATGCGAGCTCCCATGATGGGAGTCAAGAGGCTGGGCTGCGAGGGATTGAGCAGCCCCATCACCATCTCCGCCAGGTACTTGGGCCTGTAGCAGCAAGCACGGATCACACTGGCATTGGCATGAGCAGGACGTGACGCAGACTGAGGCTTGTTAGCCCAACCAAACAGCACAAAGCTGGAGATCCGAGCTGCCTACCGAGCAGGAACAAAGCAAGAATGAGGCGGCAAGGCAGTGCTGTGCGGGGTTGGGGGTTTCGGGGAGCATACCCATCTTTATCGTCAGCAGAGCTGGACTCCCCCATCTGGCCGTGCTTTTCGTGGGGCGCCGGCTGGCCAGCCACATTGGAGCCCTGACCTCCGAGCCCTGATGCATAGGCCGACAGCAGTGCTGGCTCTGGGGCAGAAGGCGGCTGGGCCTGCTGCTGCTGTTGGGCCTGCAAGCTAGACAGCAACCACGCTGGCAGCGCGTGCAGCTGTTGGGATGTCTCAAAAGGCAGCTGGGGTTGTGGCCGTGCCAGAGGCTGGCCCTGCACGTGGTTTGACACAGCCTGCTGCTGCTGCTCTTCCTCCTGCTGCTGCTGCTGCTGCTGTAGCTGGCGCTGCTGCTGCTGCTGCTGCTGCTGCTGCTGCTGCTGCTGTTGCTGTTGCTGTTGCTGCTGCTGCTGCTGATGCTGCTGCTGCTGCTGCTCCTGCTGCTGGCGCTGTTGCAGCAGGAGCAGCTGCTGGTGCTGCTGCTGCTGCTGCTGCGCCTGCTGGGCTTGCTGCGCCGTCGACAGGCTAGGCGGCCACGTGTAGTCTACCGGCTGCAGTTGCTGAGCAAGCCAGGCGAGGTCCGGCCGGGCGCCTGCCGCCTGCAGGGCCTGCAGCGTGGCCAGCTGGGAGGGAGGTGCAAAGGCCGAGCTGGGAGAGCCGGGGAGGTTGAAGTTGAGGTCGGGCGGCTGCAAGAAGCCCGGCAGGGAGAGGTTGAGGCCCTGCAAGCCGGTGAGGGGCAGGGAGAGGGCATGTGACACCTGCTGCTGCTGCTGGCGCTGCTGCTGCTGCTGCTGCTGCAGCTGCAGCTGCTGCACCAGCTGCAGCTGCTGCTGCTGCTGCTGCACCAGCTGCT
The DNA here is from genome assembly GCA_009602725.1 of Spirogloea muscicola. Lineage (NCBI taxonomy): Eukaryota > Viridiplantae > Streptophyta > Zygnematophyceae > Spirogloeales > Spirogloeaceae > Spirogloea > Spirogloea muscicola. The sequence continues at coordinate 99,921 of WELB01000327.1, read as the reverse complement.
GCTGCTGCTGCTGCTGCTGCTGCTGCTGCTGCTGCGGCGACGGCGGCTGAGCCTGCTGGAGGCCGGGGGCCAGGCTGGTGGGCAGGTTGGGCGCCGGCACGCCGAGCATCAGGCTTTCGCGCAGTCGGTCCGGGAAGTTGAGGTAGGCCTTGGCACCCCGCAGCCGGAAGGCGGCGACGTCGTACGCCCGCGCCGCGGCCTCGGCGGTGTCAAAGGAGCCCAGCCAGATGCGCGTGCGCTTGCGCGGCTCCCGGATCTCGGACACCCACTTGCCCCACTTGCGGCGCCGCACGCCCTTGTACCGCTTGCCGCGCGTGGGGCCCGCCGACACGGCATCGGACTCGGTCCAGTGGCGCGCCTGGGGGCGCACGAGCTCGGCGGCGGACAGCGGCGTGGTGGCGGGCGAGGGCGGGGCGCCGCCGCTGCCGCCGGTGGAGGAGGAGCCCGGGAGGCCGAGGCCGAGCTCGGGCTCCACCGCGGC
>WELB01000327.1:30360-78579 GCA_009602725.1 Spirogloea muscicola | reverse complement strand
CCGCCTCCCGCGCCTGCTCCCGCCCGCCCTCGGCTGCTCGCCCGCGCCGCGCCCGCGCCGCCTCCAGGCCGCATGCCCCCCTCAGGGCCCTCGGGGCTTGCCCGGGGCACCGCCGCGGTCGCCGACGTGCTGGCCACCTTCTACCCCAAGTTCGACAATGACAGCTGGTCGTCCGAGGTGAGGGCCTTCAATCTCGCGACTCGCGGAATTCAAGGTACCTCGTCGCACCGCGGCTCCCGCGCGCAGTGCCGCTGTGGACATCGGAACCTTCACTGGCCTGTGGGTGGCACCTCGTGCGTGAGCTTCCTGAGCACCGGTTGAGCCGCTCCAGCGGCCGTCTGCTTGACGCGTGCCTCCTCCCTACACACTGACGCTGCTCTCGCGCTCACTCTTGGCCCAGCGCGGGCGCCAGATGTCGGCCGAAGTCGAGGCTGGCCGCGGAGTTCTCGAGGTGTGACTCGTGCCTCTGCCCATGAACTCTGTGCTAGTCACGGCCTTGCTCCAACCGGTTGCTCTGAGGCCTCAGCCGCGCGGTGTCCCTGCGCTTGCATGCCTCGTGCGACTGCAGGTGCCTGCCTGCACCGGGCCTTGCCGCTGGCATGCTTCGACTTACTTGACTTAGATCAGCTCCTGGTCCTGGTGAGCCGTTTCCAGACTTCGTGGCAGCAATAACAAGCAGCTCTACTCTCCATCCGCAGGTCTCGGTGAAGCACTCTGGCTCGCTCTTCATGTACGCTGGGAAGCACCGAGGAGCCTTTGCCAAGAATTCCTACGCCAACGAGTAATTACCTTGCCCAGCATTATCTGCCCGCCACTGCAGTGGCAGGGTGCAGCTCTTCCTGGAGGCTCCTTGCCTTTGGGGCTTGTGTCGTGCTACCGCATGCGTCTCTCCATGTCTCTCCAGCTGGGCCAAGCACTTGCAACGCACCGCCGTGCTAGTCGTGCCCTTGCAACAGCCTCTGGCTTGCGCAGGCGCAGCAGTGTTCCTCTCGCTCCCCTCAGCTCATCAGACATCCTATCGCTGACATGGGTTTACTTAGAAGGCCCTGCTGCCCAGCCTGCGGCTCCGCGTAGTGGACGTGCATATCTGATTTTCCTCTCAATTGCACTTGGCTGGCCACCCTGTGATATCAGAAGCCCCATTGCCCTAGTGGCAACCTACGAGCGTTGGCGTAGCACAGACCCGGTGCTTGGCTACTGGGCTGACATACACACCTTGCTCTTGGTCCAGGTTCACTGCTGTGGGTGTATGGGTGCTGGCAGAGAGCCTGCGAGCAGCCTGGGGCCCAGACGTTGGTAATGCCAAGGGTCAGGCTCTCAGTGACCACATTGAGGTAGTGGGCAGCGCCCTCCTCTCTCCTCACTTGCAGCTGCCAAGAGCCATCGCTGCACTACTGACATGTTGTTTTCGCGCTCGCATCTTCGTGCTGCAGTCGACTGGCTTGGTCCTGGCATTTGAACTCGTGACTGCTGTACTGGGCGACCATGGGCAGCGCCCTCGGGAGGACTACAGTGAGCCCTTCAGTGTGCTGTGCCTGCTGTAGAGCATGGCAGGGTGCTTGGTTAAGCAGAGACGGGCACCACGTCCAAGGCTTTCGGTGAAGCTGGTTCCCATTTGTGGCTGCTCCAGTGGTGGTAACAGCGATAGTCGATGTGCGGGCCAAGCCTACATTTTGGTCAACCCCTGAGATCATCCACTTCTGCAATGAGTGGAAGCTTCCCAGTAATCAGTACTGGCTCTTCCAGTCCAGGTGGGTCGCTGGTCGCTCTTGTGCGCCTGAGCCTGCTTGGGACCGCGGCATGGCTGCTGCTTCATTACGCATGAAGATGCTCCTGACGTGACATGCACAAAACACCTGGCCTGGCTGCAGCTCATCTGTTCAGGCCCTTATGACTGCCTACGATATGCTGTATGAGGAGGGGACGGCAAGGAGCGTGGAGGACACGCTCGGCAACCTTGCTGATGTCATCATTCCTGGTCTCTACTTGCCAAATCACCCCTCCTATTGCTCTTGTGCATGTGATGTTGACAAAATCTGAGGCAGCTGTATTCAGGATTGCATGTGCATAATATCTGCTTTTGTGTGATCTCTCCAGGAACTGCAAATCATAGGCAACTCCAAGGAGAGATTATGGAGGGGCTGGTGGCCCGCATTGTCAGCTGCAGTTGTGTTGAGAAGCTGGAAGCCCAAGCCCAAAGCACCGAGCCAGGTGCTCAGCTGTGGAGTCATTGTGTGGCTATGCAAGGTTGAGTAGAACTTGTAATTTGTCAACCAGGATATCATGAGTGTGTAGAGCATGCGTTGGCACTTGACAAAGTTGATGATGCACATCACTGTACTCCATCGGAAATGTTACACGCCCAAAAGTCTCGTCAAGTGTCACTTCAGCTCTGCATATAGCATGTCGTTGGGCGACTGCTGTGTATTGCAGCGTACTCAACAGCTATTTCTGCTGGGCAGCTGTACGGGGGGCAGGCCAGCGCCTCCGCAAGATTTTCCAGGGGCAATCTAAGCTGTCAGAGGTATGTCATCAAGTTCCATGTTGAGGCCAATTCTAGTGTGATCGACGCAGACCTGCCAGGATCAACAGCAGCCTTTCTAAGTGACTCTGAGGAATCCCTCCCTAAGTGCTTGTTGTGACCAAGTCATTATGGTTGCAGACAGTGGCAGTACTGCTTCAGGAGGCTGGGCCTGCTGTCTGTGAAGCCAGCGCTTGGCAGGACAAGAGTACCGATGAACAGATGAATAATGTGGCGAGCGGGAAGCCTGAGGAGGACTTGTTGGCGTTATTCATGGGCAGTGCTCCCAGCAATGCGGCAACAGAGAAGCTGCAGGTACTGTCAGAAGAGTAGTTCAGTTGCCACACAAGGCAAGGCAGGGGCAGCCACCTGGCATGCTCTTGAGTCTCATACTCATTCTTTGTCAGGGCTTAGGACTCCAGTGTTTCTCTGCCAGGAAGTTGGATGGACGCTCTTTGTGTCTCATACTCGTGTGTATCTGGCTGGTCTCTGCACTCGGTGCTTCTCTGCCAGGCTCTTGTATGGACACTCCAGAAGGAAAAATTGAGGGTCAAGCTCAAATGTTCGCCAAGGCCTTTGGACGACTTCTCCAAGTCACACTTGAGGACCTTAGTACCTGAGAGTGCATGTGACTCAGTGTTGGCAAGCGGCAGTGTGCAACGTTTCATACTTAGTGTGCATGTTTTCCATGACTCCACCTTCCAACGTTATCAGAGGCTGCTGAGGTCCGCTCTTCCGTCCTACCTTCCTACTCTGCCTCCAATCGACTCTGTCAATGGCACCTACATATAATCTACTGTACACACCACAATCTGTGGGCCACAACCATCATTTGCATCTCTTATCTGCAGGATGCAGCCTGGCCTTTGGCCTCTGTACCGAGGTTTCTTTGTGGAGGTCTTTGTCTTCTCTGCTCTGCACAAGGAACATGGCGGCTTTCAAGAGCAGCAGCCTGGTCACCTGATACAGACGAAGCTGAGCCATCTCCAATTACAAGGGCAAGATAAATCTCAGGCGACTGAGGAGGAGGTTCTGATGCTGAAAATGAAGTTCCTGCCTTACAAGCTGCGCACTTTCCTGATCCGAAACCTCCTCAGCACTCTACTCAAGAAGGGCGACGATGCATATGTACAGGAAGTTGTAAGGTACCTTTCTAGTACAATAGCAACAACTTCATCTGCATCATGTGCCTCGCAGAAGAATGTGTCAAGCTGGTAGGGATTGCCCGAGTACATTGCCACCAGTTCCAGAAGCATTCACAGTAAAAGGTGGCCTATGGCTCAGTCTTCTTCTGACTTACCTTCTCAATTGTGTATCTTCTGTTCCTCAGGCAGCTGAAGCAATGGGGAGTGTCGCCGAAAAGGAGGGATGCCCTTATCGAACTCTGCAAGCTTTGGCAAGCACGTGTGCATACCAACAGCCAAGACATGAACACCCATTTCAAGCTTAATCATTGGTGCTTCTAACACTGAACAGCCATGATGCAGTTCATAAGCAGGAGATTGACTTTCAGGCTTGCATGTTTCAATGTGGCATGCTGATGAATAGGGCCAAGCATGTGAACAAGAGGAAAGAGGTTGTCAGCGAACAGAGCTACCTGGAACTGCTGGAACCCTTTCTGGCCAATTTTGCAAGTCAGAGGCGCAGCAATGCTCAGCTTGTTGGTGCTCCTGTCTTTCATGCGACCAAAAGGTCCATGACTTCCTGCAGATCAATCCCCTCTCTTTCTTGTGCATTATTTGCAATCGCTTAGGTTGCTTCGCAAGGAAGCAGTGTTGGATCCGCCTATTAGTAGTCTCACATGTTGATCACCTGATTGCAGTGATGATGACGAGTGTGTTGACAATTATGGGCTGTCTGAGGATCCACAATGTACAGTAACTCCGCGGTTCATGCTTTTCTTTCCTGGTATGCTCCCTCGCAGTGGCAAAAGAGCTCCCCTTTCACTGTGCCAATCTCAGTCTGTGCTGACCCCCCTGTGCTGACAACTACATGCATTCCTGCTTGACAGGGATACCTGGCTGTGGGAAGTCAGCCTTGTGTGAGGAGCTGTGCAGGATTGGTGATGTTGGAGATGGTCGAGAGGTCATGCACGTGATGGGAGATAAGACACAGGGTATCTCTCGCGCCCAGTGACGCTTATCTTGGCCCCTCTGCATCCCTGCTTTATAGTCTGCCTTCATCCTCCATGAATGCCAACAATGACGCTCTGCGTGTGGGCTGATGTTGTGCAGGCAGGTATTGGAAGGTACTGGAAGAAAAGATCAAAGAGGAGGGCAACTTGCAGAAGACCATCCTTGCTGACAAGAACGCTCCTAACCATCAAGTGTGGGATCAGGTGTGTGACTGCTTGTGCGAGCGGCCATTAAGCAGGTCTCCGAGATGATTCTGACTGCCGGTTGTTGCGCTGCTGTCAAGCAGGTGACGATGATGTGCGCCACTGCTCATGCTGTTGGCGTGCCAGTACTCCCTGCCTCGTTTGGTAAGTCGCAAGCACTAATACCACATTACAACATCATTTGGTGCTCATTAGGGAACCGCTCTCACGATTGGCCCATGATTGACTGCTGCGCTGGGCTTTGCACAGGTACAGAGGGATGCCCGTTCGACCTAGAAAGCCTGGCAGTCTTCGTGCACCGGGTTCTGCAGCGCCGTGCGCACCCTGTATGCCCCTTGTCTGAGGAGCCACATTATCAGCGTGCAGACCTGTGTGGAGCGGGGCTACAAGTCAATGCCTGTACTTGAGACCATAGGTACAGCGGGTTTGACATCCTTCTATCATGCGGTTCTCATGTCAGGGGAAGCTGGACATGGACCATGATTTCCCTGGCACAGTAGTACTACATTTCTACGACCTGTACAGCAGCCAGGTAAGATCTGCGTGTTTTGTTGTTTGCTGTGGCAGCCCAGCAAGCATCCTTTGCGCACACTGCAAGAAGATCTGTGCTGACCAGGCTTATTTCGAGGAGTGAATGGTAGGACCGAGCAACTTTGGAAGGGGACCTCAAGTTACGCTTTGGTTTCCTCGTAACAATGCCAGTTCTTCGGCAGACCAGGTGTGCTTTTGACGTTGTGATCCAGTGAATAAGTGGAAGGCTTCCATTGCTAAATCACTTGGCTCTTCTTTGTCCTTGCCCTTACCACCGCTTCGCCCCTGAATGGTACAATCGCTTTTGATGCACATCTAGGACAAGCATGCCTTTGGAAGTAATACAGACGCTTGAGGCTGGACTTGCGCTTCTGAGAAAGCACCCACCCAGCAGACGCGGGTGTGTGGAATTGTACTGCTCCAGGTGTCTGTAGCTTTATTGCGATTGTCATTGCCAAGATCCACTACATGTAGGTCTAGGACACGGAGTGACATGACCAGCTGGACATGCCATTACATCTGCTGTGTCAGATTCGACTGAGGACTTTGATCAGTCCTCTGTGGACTGTAAAGTAAAGGCTGTCCTATTGTGCATCGTACTTCTTGAAAGCAGGAATATGAAGAGGGTTAACCAGCAGCTGATGGACTGGGAGGTGCGCTTGAAGACCGTGCTATCTCAACACTCTACACATTTGTCAGAGATACAGGTCGGCTCTTGCTCAAGGAGGACTCTCTGTGAATGATTTCTATCCCTTTTGCTCTGCAAATAAAAGCATATTCAATGAGCATGCGCTGGTGGATGAATGCTTTCAGGTGCCTTTGGAGGAAACTGTAAGAATTGTGCAAGCACAGCTGCAAGAGATCGCTTGCAGAGGGCCACCTCTTGAAGCCAGTAGTCATTCAAAATCTGGAAATGGAAGCTTTAGGCTTGCATGCATTCATGTGCCTGCAGAGGCAGTCAAGGATGCATTGAACAAGGCAAGTGCATTTGGATCTGCAACTAATGACATCAGATGGCTGTTGCTAATGCTTGGTCAAGTTGTCATAGTTGTCAAGGCTTGCATGCAATCATATGCGGCTGTCACGAATAAAGTGAACAGAATCAGTCGTTCTTTTTGGATATCTGCAATGAAATGTATACCCACAGCGACAACTGCTGCATGCACAGGACTGGCCAAAAAAGTTGTCTTTGCTTGTATCACTATACTTAATCTCTAGGCTGTAGAGCCTCTAATCAGCTGACTGATCTTGTTAGTTGTGTCTTGCCATGACAAATGATTGTGGCTTTCAATGTGTCCTGGCGCATGGTGCCGCAGCTTGGGTGTGCAAGCAAAAAGACAGCCGACTACCTTGCAGGAAAGGAAGAGCAGATTGACGCGCACTTGAAGACGGCACATGTCACCCTTGCTCATGTACATGAACATGGAACAGCTGCAGTCATCAGAGCAGGCGCCGAGGCAGGGAAGAGAGTTTCAATGGAAGTAACGTCTCTACTATTCAGCTCCAGTATTGCTGCTTTACAAGTTGATTGGTCTTCAGACTCATCGAGCCAAGCCATTACGTCGCTCAACAATTTTCAGCACATCACGGTGAGGTTCTTTCCTACGTCCCAAAAAGTGGACACATGAGTCTGTATGAGTGTGAACGATTTACCACGTGGCCTTGTTGCTTCTGTCCTTTCTTGCTCATGCTGTCGAGCTGCATTTGCAGGTCTGGAAGGCCGAGGGTGTCAAGTCTAGGGTTGCGGGTGAGCTTCCTCAGGATGTCGCTCATGGCACTGCTTGCTCCGTCCAATTTGATAAGCCCGCTGTAGTGAGCGGCACAGTGGGTTACATGTAGGCCTAGGCTTCGCCTGCTGGCGTAAATAGCATATGTTCGTCTAGTGAACTATGCTGATCCAGGTGCCCTGTTTCGTGTGAAGTACATTAATGGCAACCACTCCCTCTTAATCGGCCGACTCTGCAAGAACCTCATGATGTACAGCACCAGGCAACTAATGAACAATTGTGCTTCAATGCAGCGTGTTTCTTGTAAGCAATCACTTCCACTATAATGCTGAGTCTGCATCAATTCCGAGGCAACAATGCAACCTAAGAGCAACACCAGCCATTGACACCAGCATCTTTGTTTTCTGTTGAAGAATGTCTTTGAGATGTGAATAGGTCCAGCCTCTCATTGCATAACTATACCGACGTCCTTGGAGAAGCTGTTTATCAACCGAGAAAGGTTCTTGGGTACGATCATTGTCGATGTGGTGCGACAGAGTTACTGTATCACTCCAAAGCACGGTTGCCAACAGAATGATAATCTCAGGCCGTCCAGCCGCCTTGATAGTGTACTTCTATGTCTAAGGAGCCCCCTGACCCTGCCAATCAGCTAGCAATCTTGGGGAGCTTGTATTGCGTCTTTAGGAACTTAGATGCATTGCGGTCTGCTCGATGGCAGAGGACACGGAGGAGGGTGTCAGCATCAGTGGCACTGCGACTCCGATGCGCAGAGTTGCCGCTTGTCACCATCACTTCGCTTGCGTGTTTGAAGTTCTCCACAACAACATGCGTCTGATGACACAGCACAGATCCCACACTTAGAAGCGCTGAGTTGGGCTGTCGAAGTTGGGGCTTATAGGTGTCACAGAAATCAACTCCAATGCAAATCACCCCCTCTGCGTGACACCTTTGGTCAATCTCCTGAGTCGAGCAACTGCAAGCACACATTGAGTATGTGTATGTAGTAGCCAACTTACATCTAGTGAGTACAAGTTAAGAATCTGTTGCACTGGCGCCGTCGTATTCTCAACCACGCCTCGGGGCAGCCCATCCCCATCAGCCACAAAGAACTCCTGCAATGACTTGGTACAAGGTTATGTCAGCATCACCGCGGGCTATTGCTGCCTTGTCTGCACTGCGATTAGCCTTTGTGGTCACCTTGAGCACGTTGAGATCCTCCTCAAGCATGTCAGAGTCCTCTTGTGCGAAACTGCGGGTAGGGCCTCCGTCTAGAAGGACTCGCAGTAGCCCGTCCTGTTGATTGATGCAAGGCACAGCAAATTATGTGAAAATGCATACCCAGTGCAGCAGTCCCAATCAGACTCTGTACACAAGCAACACTGCATCGAGGCCTGTGCTTATGTTGGACCTCAACATTCTGTCACATGCTTCAGAGAGCATCCTATGATGAGAAAAGCTATCATAAACTCGAGCCACATGCATGCAAGCTAGCCCGTCAGAGCCACATACAAGGGTCGCTTGAAGTAGGCCTAAAACTACTCGATCGCGCAGAGCTTCTGCAATGACCTCGCACAATTGTCCGAGCACCTGACAAACATGGATGCCATTCCACATTGCAGCAAGGTGACCAGTCGCAGGTGTCGAGTCTTCATGACAAAGAAAGTCAAATATGTGCGCGTACAAGCATGCCATGCCTTCAGGCTGGTCCTTTGCGCCGCACCCAACGGGGTAGCACAACAAACCTACCCCATGTGATGCCCTACATTCATTTCCAATAGACACAGACGGGCAGACAGGACTTACAGGGTCCAACTCAGTCACGACCTTCTCCATCCGATTCTGTGCTACACTAACTTGGTATAGGCTGTCAAGAAATACAGTCCGCATGTCCCAGAACACGACCTTTGTACCTGGCAATCAATGTCAACATCAGTGGCAGTCTATTTCTGTGTGCCCTTGTATATCAGCTCAGCTTTGCGTCACAGAGACTCCTGAACACCACACTCAACGTCAGGTGCTATTGAGGCCTCAAGGCAATTTAAGCCCTACCAACTTTGGAAAAGATCTCGCAGTGTACAGCATAGCTGACCTGTGAAGTCACAGATCTTGTCAATGGCAGTGTTAACTGCCTTGCGACAAGGGTCAAAAGCTGAGTTGAGCTCATCGCCCTTTGAGGAAAGCCTTCTCCTCAAAGGTTGGTCCTCTGGACCAAGTCTCCTGCCTGGATGCAAAGTATAGTGGAAGCAACATAGGGAGGCTAAGCAAATCAGCAACTAGGCAAGTAAAATTTAAGAGCATGTGCTGGAAAGGGTTTAGGATAGCTTGTGAGGTAAGTGGGATGATATTCGTCATCAGTCTTTGGCGTGTCTGCAGCCTTTGCGACATGGCGAGAGCAGCACCTCATGATAGGTATCATCCGTCATGCGTGGACAACTCATGAGCTGTACAGCAAGTCAAGGTGTTGCCTTCCCTACCTAAAGAAGTGCCGCCTACTTCTGTGTGAAGCTAGGCGGCACAACATGCTACAAACAACAGATACTGGAGTGCAGCTGGTGGCGAATGACTTGGGGAGGGGGTTGGGGTTGGGAAGGGGGATGGCGGAGACGGTCTTGGTTAACCTTACCATTTGCTTGTGGACGTTCCTCTTGAGGCCGCAGTTGAGCCCAACGGTTTTGCATACTATCTTCCAGCCTTTGTACTTGGCCAAGAACATACTGCGGTGCACGTGACCACTGCATGAGACATCCAAATCTCCATCTTGGAGAAGCAAATTGATGGCAGGTGTTAGCGCTTGACTCCCTACGTGCACGCGGACTCACATGAAGGGTGTTGAGGCGGATACACAGATTGGGAACGGTCAGAGCATTGATCTGGGCGGTCCTCTGCTCGTCAGGCAGTCGAGGATCACGGCCTTTCTTGGCTGCAGTCAGTGCCACTTTTGCTGCAACGTCCTTCTTGAAGCGCGTGAGGGGTGCATCAGGGGGTATCAAGTCCTCCTTTGAACCTACAAAACATTTCCACCATTTGTCGTCAACGTATGCCTTTCGCACAGCGTACCCACGGCAATAGGCACTGTCTATTTGCAGAGAAGCCAGGTGTTTGCAATGAGCACTATGGGGTCAATAATGCGAACAGAAGCACGTCTGCTCTCCATATCATGCACTATCACCCATATTAGATTGGAGACGTCACAAGTGGGATGGTGGTTGTGCTTGCCCGTGGTGACCTTACCAAGCTGTGAAGAAATACGAGTGCAGTAGATTTGCAGGGCATTATCGATGCCACTGCTCAGCGCTTTTAGAAGATTCATTCTGAGTGGAAGTTTGAGCGCAAAAAATTGGTCCAGAGTCTGGGCCAGAAACAGGCCAATAGCTAGTGAAACTTCCTCAATTTCTGTCATGGAGATTAGGAACATAAACAATCTGACTAAATCATCCATGAGCTTCAAGGAGTTGAGGGAAGAGCTTACTTCCTCTATTATTCTGAAGACTTCTACCACAGATGGACCATAGCGCTGTTGTGGTGATACAGCTTCCCAGCTCTATCATCAACACAAACGTAGCAAGTGACATGAGCACGCACTGCAGAATGGAAGCAGTCATCTGCTCAGAGCTGGTATACATTCAAGTCCTAAGCGACATACCCTTCAACATTGTGACAAAGAAAGTGCCTATAGCTATTCTCTGAGGGAACAACCTTGCTAGGATCTTGCCTCAAGTTGCAAATGTCACCTCTGAAAACAATGCCCGATCAATCCATTCGTTGATCTTGGACAATTGATTGTTGATCCATCGCATCACAAGCGTGCCGGACACCGTTGCCACCTGCATTTCTAGATTGAGCATGTAAGGAGTGGCTAGCCAGAAGGAAGACAGACCGCGGCAAAGCACGCCCTTGGGCTGAGCAGTGGCATACCATGGCATCTCGTTCTGTGATGGAGGCTCCATCCTTTCAATTGTGTAGATTGCTTGAAGTGAATGATAGATGCTTACCTCGTACGACACCATCTTCTCGGATTGTCCGAGCGAAGATTCACTTCCAGTGTCAGGCAAGTCTGACACCACGTGTCGCAGATAATTGTCCAGCCTGTCAGCTGCCGGCAAGACAGCTTCGACTTCCTCAGTGAGATGAGTGACACCCTTCACAAATGGCGCCTGCAGAGAGATGGGGTGTCAGAAGTCAACGTGCTTGCATGACCAGGACAATGACTTCTTCGAAGCCCGCAGCCTACATTACTCCATTTCAAGAATCGTCATACATACACCTATGTCAACCCTGTGGCAGGAAAACGATGTAAAACATTTACATGTCATGCACAAGGGAGCCTGCACTGTTGAGTTGTTCAGGAGAATTTAAGCACCAGTTCTCGATGATAAAGTTGGTGAAGGATACTGGCTGTGATGCCGACGGCTGACGAATTATATCTGGCAAAAACTGGGGCGTAGGATTGCACATCGCGCTTTGCAAGCATCTGTATCTCTGTCGCGAGAACGGCTAAATGGTATCCACCTTGTTGAGCCTCAGCCTTCATGTTGGTTGTCAACATCTGAAGTAACTCAACACGTGCAAGCCCTATGTCAGCGCGGCACTAATCACGAGCAGAAAGTCACAACCATCCATGCCTTTTTCAGCACTTGGGAAGCATTTCCGACACATTATCCGTATGCCATACAGCAAAGAGTGACTGCATACCCTGTCATACGCAGCTCGAACGGATGACGAGACATACTGTTCCACTTGCTGTGAGACGGCTGCTTTTTCTGCCACGGTAGAGATACGACCGACCTGATTGGCAGATTCATTGGCAGGTCAGCAGAAGCTGTAGGGCATGATTACCCAGCTCCAGCAGCCCTTAGCACTCTATCCAGATATGCACGCAAGTGGACGGCACTTACCCCAACATGATCGTCCTCGTCTGCAAGAAGTCGGCCAGTTATCACAGCAAGTGTGAGCAGGCTGTCCATCTTGCCCTGACCACCCTGCCATATCAGAAGAGATTTCATGCTCAGCTGACAGCCATAGCCCAATGGGCATCATGACGAGTGACTAACAAGTTGGCAACAACGTACATACAGGCCACAAAACAGTATATAGCGTGATAGTCGGCACAAGAGGCAGCAACAGCGCATCTGACCTCAGGAAAGTAGGTATGATAGTCGAGCAGGCGCTTGTCAGCCCACTCCTTCACGGGAGAGAGGATGGACTGGATCATAGTGAACTCTCGTGAGGCCCTGGAGTCCTCTATCACTGACACTAGTAAATGCATGTGCTTAAGCTCCTGCACGCTGCGCTGGCCTTGTGACGGAATGCGCTTCAGCTGCGACATGGCAAGCTCTAGTAGATGGTCCTCTCCTGTCAACACATACTGCACCCACAGCAATGTTACTGTCAGAGCTTCTTCACATAGTAGGAAAGCCTTGTTTGCTCCTACAGCTATCAGCAAAATATATACCCATCAGCGAGGACAAGGCAAGCGTGTCCATGGGCAGGTGGCGGTGGGACTATCCAGACAGCAACTGCTTCAATGTGAGTGAGGGCTTCAAGCAGCAAGTGACCTGTCTAAACAAGACCCAAAACCACATGCTGTCATGCATCACAGTGGTGATGCCAAGGATGTGCCACGTCTGTTTCAGTGTGTCCTGTATCTCCTCCACTTCCTGCAAAGGGCAAAGCAGAACGGCTTTCTTCAACCCCCAGCAAGAGAAGGGAATCACTGCTCAAGCGAAATCATGTGATAGAGCTGTAAATGTGATGTTGCAAGTGATGTGATACACGCACTACAGGCATGCTTACCTCAACGAGTATCATCAGCTAGATCGAAGCAGCACAGCAGCAGTTGCTGGTATATAAGAACGTTCAAGTGATAACCATCAGCCCAGTGGCAAACTTCCCCTGTCTCATCACCACGGCCTGCCCTTTCAGCAAGTGCCTGGCCCACATCTCGCATTGCTCGGATTGCCTCGGCTTGCTGAGCAGGTCCAGCTGGAGAGGGCATGCTCTGAGCAAGTGACGGGCAGCTCTATCAGCTTGGCAAGCTTGTCATCTGGCGAGCCTAGCCACAACTGACAAGAATTGAAATGCAAGCAAGCATGACAACTTCTTGCACACACAGCTTGCGGCAAACAAGTAGAGGTGGGCATGCAATCATTGCATGTCCCTATCTCGTGCCCTGCCTACCTCGGCGTCTTCTATCTTCTGGATGAGTCTGCGAAGGTCAGAGGCCAGAGGGTTGCTATGCTCCAGTTGCACCACGGGGTGGTTGAGAAGGCCCTCTTCCAGAAGCCTCAACTGTGAACACCCCACCCCACATAGAGGATGTCATCAATCACAAAGGACACCTGGACCTTTTACGCACCCTTCTTGCACCTTCTGTCTCGTGTGTGCAGCGCATTTGGACACTGATCAGCAAATGAAGAAGGGTGACAGACGCTGTAGGAAGTCAAACTCACCATTCGCTTCTCCCAGGACACATATGACTTCCTATCGGCAAACGCAGTGGGGGGAACTGCTGCCAGTAGTTCCAAAGGTAAGAGCAAAGTGTCCATGTGTCTTCCACCGCGACTACCAGCCGCGTGGAGGAGGGCAGTCCTGGTCCTTCGATCACTGGAGTCTGCAATCTGCAAGGATAAAACAATCATGTGTCTGCCCGAGGGGTTCACGAGGTCACTGCTGTTCTTCAATCACCCGGTCTAGCTGTCTACCACTTTCAACATCAGACCTGCGCACTCAAGGAACTATTGACTGGGACTTTGATGGTCGCAGTATTCCACCTCAAGTTGCAGTCTGATGGTCTCCAAGATGCCAGCCAGGCCATGGACTCTGGCAACAGAAGAAGGCAGCCCTGCTTTGTTGTCCTTGGAGCTACGAGACCGGCTGAACCTTCGCATCAGCTTCTTCTTATCCTCCTTGGGCCTCTCCTCCTGAGGTACAGGCACAGCAAGCGCCCTGGCGAGGCAGATTGCATGCCGTCAGCAGCTTGCCGGCTCAGCAGCGGGTGTGTCCAATGCAGATCAAGCACCGTCAAGGCATCAACCTTCATTCAGCTGTAAAGCTCGCCATGTTCTGTACCCTGAGGAACCGACAGCAGCCAGCAGGATCTCATAGCCCGTTTCTCGCAAATCGTCGTTCGACAGCCCTGCCCATGAGGAGAGACCAGGTTGTGTGCATCAGCTCAGCTTCTGAGGCCCGGACCGCCAGCGAGCAAGAGCATTTGACAACTGTCGATGCTTGTGTGTTGGACAGCTGGACATCGGCCGTGCTGACCTGTCGGCAGTGGTGGGAGAAGGAGCGCGAGGTCACTGGCATCCGAGAAAGTTCGCCGAGGTCCATCTCTCTCGTCGCCCTCTTCGTCTTCGAACCCGTCGTCGTACAAGTCGTCCCCAGATATTCTTGTCGGCGTGGAGAGCGCCGAGGCCCTCGAAAAGGACTTGAAGGACTGCGGCGGAGTCTCATCCACCTCGACAGGTGGAGGGGCCCTTCTTGGCGGATCGCCCGACAGCTCCGGGGCAGTGACCAGGAAGAAGACCTCGGACAAGCCTTGGCCGGCCTGCAGCAGCTTGCACTGGTCAGCGTAGGCCCGCCCTTCTTGCAAACCAGCAGCTGATGAGGGGCTTGGGAGGCGCCAGCTGCCTCACCCGGGGGGGCGCGCGCAGGTCTTCGTGGTACCGCTTGATCGCATGTGCGAGGTCCAAGGCAGCTCCTGCATGGCCATGCCGGCGTGGACCGGCTGTCAGCAGCTCAGCCGGGTCTGGTGCGGTGCCGACGAGCTGGCATTCGGCGGAGGTGCCGCCACCACCGTCACCGGGGTATAGCATCACTCGTTTCGGTTGCGGCAGGAGGGCCTGGCCGAGATCCTTCGGCCACTGTGCCGTGCGCAGGCCGTCGAGGGCGGCGGCGGCAAGGGCCTCCGGCTCACCCTTCTTGGCGCAGTCGAGGACGTGGTCGACGCTGACCTGGTCCAGGTCCACGTCCTCCAGCGCCACCGCGCCGGGCGGCATCACCACCTTCTTGAGCACGCTGGCGGAGAGGAGGAAGCTGAGCAGCTCCCGCCTGTCCCGCCGGAACTGCTGCGCCGCCGCGGCATCCACGGCCCTGCACGCGCCGTGCGTCGCCTTTGGTCAGGCTGCGGCGGCGCGGGGAGCGGCGGCGAGGGGCAGCCTGGCATTCCGAAGCGGCGGGAAGCTGCGCCAACGGAGCGGGACCCCGGGCAAGAGAGAGGCAGGTGCTGCAATGGGAGGGCAATGGGGGGCGAGGCGAGGGAGGCGACGCGCGGCGNGCGGCCATGGCGGGCGGGCGGGCGGGGCCCGGGCCCGGGGGCGCGGCGGGCCGGCCCAGCCTTCTCTCCCGCCCGGGGCCTGGGCAGCCAGCCTCGCAGCGTCGAGGAGCTGGCCCAGTCGGCTTTCTTTTTGGGCTGGCTTTTCGCAGCCCTTGCCCCCATTGGGAGTGCCACTTCTTCTTCAGTCGGCTTTCGGGCCGCACAAGAGAGAAGGCGCGCGGGGCGCATGAATTGAAAGGGAGGCCAATTCAAGCCAATACATTGTTCAGGCAGAGTCGAGTGCAGACTAAACAATGCTACATAATACGGAGACCTAATCTAAGGTACCTAAGATGACATTAGTACCCACGGGTGAGCACAAACAAATCTGACAAGCTAACTTGGGGAGCTGGAGCGCCGCCACGAAAGCCGGAGGCCTGACTTAGAGCGCGCCCTGCACGTTGATGAAGAGCCACAAGAGCGCGGCTGCTGATACCGAAAGTGCGCAACGCTGGGGCCATTGCACTTCGTTCCACTTGGCCCCACGTTTGGCACCAGCTCCTGCCTGAACAGTGCAGTGGCTCGCATCTGCCTCTCCTGCAGTCATGCGCACCGCCCGCCTTCGCCTTCTCCTGGGCCCTCGCCTGCCTGGCCGTTCGGACTGAGCGGCCCCGTCATCTGCACTTGCTTGGCTTGTTGCAGCCCCCGGCCCCTCCTGCTACTCTTCCCGCCGGAGCAGCGCACCGGCTCGGCTCGAACCCCCTTTGTACTGGGGAGGCCACACATGGCCTCCCCATCTCTTTATACACACGCATTTACGTTCCCTTAGCTGGTGGCAGAAGGGCTTGGGAATTGCCATCCAGCATTCAGGCATCGATTAGCCACCTTCGTGTCCTGACCCGCGCCTACTGAGCGGGTCATTCTGCAGTGCTCAAAGTACGTCATCAGATGGGTTTGCCGCTGTACTTGGCCACTTTGGCCTTCCAATTTTTTCCAATACACAACAGTCCTTTCCCTCAATGCATAGTGCACGCCTTGCCTCCCCTCCCTCGCTTGCTACACACTCCTTCTCTTCCAGCCTCGCCCTGCTGCCTGGCCATCCCTTCCCCCCCGCCACCACCCGCAGTGCATGCCGGGGAGAGAACGCCCCATCATCCTCCTGCGCCGCTCGCCAGGCACCGGCGCAACGAGACACCACTTGGAGCACCACTTGCTCCTGCCACTTCTCCCCGCAACCGAGCAGCTCGGCTAGGTTGGCCTCCCCTCTCTTGGCCCGGACCCAACTGGTTGTCAGTACTGCTGGGTCGGACAGCCCGTCTGCCACTTCATGCGCCGCCCAAACAGGCTGATAGAACAAGCGACACGCCAGGGGCTCACACCCGTGACTCCACGCCGTTCTCCACGCGGCCGTACGCGACAAAGCTCAGCGTGAGCAGGATGACAGCCAGGCCACTCGCTCTGTAGCTCGTCAAGCGCCCGAGGTCTAGTGGCAGGGTCAAGAGGAAAGAGAAGGGAACCTGGCAGCCAAGGGGCGCAAAGAGTACGTGAGTGCGCAGTCCTCAGTTGCAACCGCCATCACGAAAGCATAGACTGCTAGCGCTACACAGAGGCGAATGGTGGCTGATACTTGAGCTCCAGGTCAACGGCAGGCTCAAAAGCTCGAGCTCCCTTTGAGCCACAAGAATAGGTAACGACATCTTGTAAACACCTCACTGCTGTGCTTACCATTAGGTACTGGAAAACAGTAGCACTAGCGGCCTTCTCAAGTTGCAACCCGCGCGCAAGAAGGACCTGCCGTTGCACCAGCAAAGAGATGGCGGCTGAGCACCACACGCAGATGCATCTCAAAAAGTCGCGCACTGGAGCTTACTGCGTGATTGGACAGGATTACAATGACTGACTGATTCCAAAAAATTGCAAGCTGCTTCACACCATTTCCTATTCCCAAAGATAGCAGGCATGACGTCAGCTGATGGAGTCACTGCATGTATCACACAGCATTCCTACGAATTATCGTGGACTGCGCACCTATAACCCTAAGAAATGGATAGCTGCAGTACTAGATGATTCATGTGAAAAAAGCATGACAGTAGACCTGAGCCGCGAAGGCTACGGCGCCGACCACAAGCATACCCAGAGATTCAGAGAATGACGGGACCACAACCCTCTGCAGGCACATGCCCAACAATACTCAGCTGTTGCCCCAGTAGCGAAGGAAGGCAAGTTGCAGAGCCAGAAAGCAGACATGAAGCATCTTTCTACTGTGCCGTGCTGATGCAAAGACACGGGTTGAGAACTCCTGGAGATGGTGATGAAGTACCTGAAAGAGCAGTAGACAGACTAAAGCTGCAGGACACGAGAACACAGCAAAGGCGAAGACGCTCATACTGAGAATCATAGAGCCAGCTCAGGCTCGTCAGCAGGCTCGTCAGCACACAGCAGCTGCCATTGGAGGCGCACCACTGCAGACATCAGAGCATATGAATAGGCATTTACAAGCAAACTGCGTTGCAGTCATCGCTGCAAGACTTGAACCCCTCAAGGGAGGTGACACAGCTCTCGAAGGCCTCACAGGGGGGGCTCTCCGCTCTTGCCAAGGGCTCGCAATGTGCAGTTTGTGCCAGCTGCAAGAAGAGCTGACACAAGAGCCATGGCAGCTGCAATGATGCCTTCCGTCTTGCTTACACCGAGCAGGGCCTTCAGTCCCCTTCCTGAAACAAGAGTAAAGCTGGACAACACCTTGAACCCCTAGCTCTTGCATCGGCAGACTGTTATGCCCGCCAGGCGCTCCTAAGCTTCAAGCAGTATAATACAAGCCTGTGGGCTCTGCTGGATCAGACAACAGTACAAGTGCAGCCCACAATTGAATGCAAACTTGGTCAAGAAAGAAAAGTACACCTCTGAACAGCGAAATTGGCTGCATCACAAAGATGGTCCCAAAGAAACATAACACTGCACCTGTGGAGAACACGTGAGCGCTTAGTGGACGGTGACAATAATGACTACAGGGATCAGAGTGGGCTGTGATTGATGGCCATGCTACACAAACGAGATAAGATAGTAAGCACCACGCCAATGATATAAGCCGCGTACTACTCGCAAGTATGCTATCACTGGGTATAACCCCCTTGCCAGTGTCAGGCCTAGCTCACCTGCCATGTCAACCATCCCCCATTTCTCCTGAAGCACTGCTCGTGCTACTACGGCAGTAAGAATAGGTGACAGTAGACTGAGAACAGTGGTGTCCTCTCCACTCAGTCCGTGAAGGCTGGAGATGGAGATCAACACCAGTTATTAGTTACTTATCAAGTAGGATATCTGAGGAAAGCTCAGTGGACAAGTTTGTACCAATACGCTATTTACAAGCAGAGGTGCTTTCGTGCATGGAATCAAGCATCAATTGTCTTGCACCAGCACTGCATGGAGTAGTGGCCTGTCTCACCCTGCCCGCGAAATTTTTCCTAGCCCTACCTGTACAGGAAGGTAGTCATGGACAAGAAGCCAAGCACAGCTCGGGCAAGTAGGAGAGGCCGCAGACTGGGAGTTCCGAGAAAAGGATGACCCAGCTTTTTAAGGCCAGTTGCCCCCAGAATCGACCCCACAGCACATCGCAAAGCTACTGCCTCAAGCGTGGGTATCTCATTGACTGCACAAGCTAGCAACACAAGTTTCAGCCACTGCACCATTTCACCATATGTATATTGCTCTATTCTAGAGTCGCTGTAAGTGAATGGATATAGTGGTAAGACGTGTAGCAAGCAGACAAGACCAGGGATCCAAAGGGCTGCGCAGCACTTTCAAGTATCTGACAATGTTTTCAGGCAAACCCAGTAGTACATACTGACGCAGCACAACAAGCGGCAGGTGAGATGCAGCAGATGAACCTGTGCCCCACCTCGGCAACGCACCTGCAACAAGGGTCACTAACACTCCCATGAAGGAGTAGCACAGACAGGCGGCTCCAATGCACAAGATCCCAGCGTGAGGGGAGCCTTTCCAGAGCCACCAGAATGTCTCAGTAGCTCCAGGGCCTTCTGCATGGCTCTCCTTGCGCTTCCTCTCATGCCGCTCCTGCCTTTCCTGGTTCATAGGAGCAGACAACGTCCACAGGTCACCGGCTGACTTAGCCAGGTGCTACCGTGGTGCCTCTGGCTCAGTCGCACTGTGGCGCATTCGGTCTGTGCTCGGTCTTCCCCTCAAGATGCACCTCTGACCTCGCCTCAGGCTGTTTGGGAAGGTGACTTGCCAGTCTGGTTTCAGGAGCACCCGACTATCGATATGGTCTAGGACCTCCTCCAAAGAGGACGGTCAAATGCTGAGCATGCTGTCAGCAATGCAGCACCCAGCTAGGCCGTCAACCCTGCATAGAGGTTCTGTTCTGGACAACAGCGATCTCGCCGGACGGGCTTGAAGTCCCGCGCTGCAGTTGCACATGCGGTGCACCGCTGACTGAGGTCACCGTGCCAGGTGCCATGGGCACCTCACCTTCACGACAGGAGCGTGAAGCGGGCGCTTGGTGTGAAGCGGGGTGGGAGTGCCTGCGGGGAGGAACTCCACGCGCGTGTCCTCCAGGAGCCCGACCATCTCCTCCCCGACCTCGCCATCCAGCTCGGGCTTGGGCTGAAGCATGGCACCGGCGCCATCCGGAGGCGGCGAGAGCAGGCTCAGGCCGCCGCCGGGGGCGCCCGGGGTGGTCATGGGGCCCGATGCCGCGGCGGCGGAGGTGGGGTCATGGGAGGTGGCGGCGGCCCAGGGGGCAGGGGCACCGGCGCCCGCGGAGGCGCGTCATGGCGGCGCGGGCTGGCCAGGCCGCAGCGACGGGCGCTGATCCCACGGCCACAGCGAGAGAAGCGGTGCGCATGACATGAAGAGAGTGTGGGTGGCCATTACACGCCATTAAATTGTTCAGGCAAAAGCTAGTGCAAAAGCTGGGGCTACGTGAAACGACGAGTAGGGAGGCCAGATCAGGCCAATACGCTGTTCAGGCCAAAGCGAAAGTGGCAAAGAAAGGAGCACAAAGCACAAAGCAAAGCTAGTCCTAAGCTAAGGGTGGGCTGAGGAAGCAGAGTGGATGTTTGGCGGAAGGGGGCTTCAGTACCCACGAGTGAGCACATGCACATCTGACGGGCCAGATTTGGGGAGCCGGAACGGAACACCACCGCTAGTGCTGAGAGTGGGGCTACACAAAGAAAAGAAGAAGGTGCTCGCTCATAGAAGCAAGAAGTGGCACTCCAAATGGGGGCAAGGGCTTTGAAAAGCCAGCCCAGAAAGGATTGACAAGGGTTCGGAGGGGCCGACAAGCGTTTAGCAGCTACAGAGGGGCCTGAAGATGTCATGTCAGCACAGGGGGAGGATGGACCACTCAGTAGTGACGAGTGAGGAGCCGCTGATCCGATAGAAAAGAGGGGCTGGCAGAAGCCAGCCGCAAAAGAATGGACAAAATCCAAAGAGCTCCAACAGATGCCGAAAACAAGGGAAAAGAAAAGCCCTATCTGCGAATGCAATGTAAGGCAATGGCTGTGTGAGGCCAGCCCAAAAGGAATGTACAAAAAGTAAGCTCATCCAAAGGGGCTGAGCGCTGCTGCATGAAGAAAAAAGAGTCTTCCACTTGGGGGCGATGGCTGTGATTGCCCAGCCTAGAAAAGGGAATGTACAAAGCTCAGAGGGGCCAGAAAAGCTCTTAAGCACACAGCGACAGCGGCCACTGAAGAAGGATTCTTCCAAGGGAGGGCAGTGGCTGTGAAGACGTGTGTAGTAAGAGATGGGGAGGCCATGTGTGGCCAAGTACAAAGGCAAGCACATTGACAAATGTACGTCACTTGCTGCTAAGCTGACCCGCTCAGTAACCACGAGTCAGTACATAGAGGTCGCTAAGTGATGCCCGAATACCGGACGGCAATCGACAAGCTCTTGAGCTACCAGCTAAGGCTCGACCAGCTTTCTGATGCAACGCATGAGCCTGAGCTCGCTGCAGACAAGCTGACACTCGACGTCGCAAGAATGACAAGTAGGCTGCGGCATGCCCATCTGAGCTTCCAGCTGGAAGCAGATCCTCACGTCGAGCATATCCCAAACTTGCAATATTCTCCAGTAAGGTATTGAAGCGAGGACCTATTCACCCGAAAGTGTCAACTGCCGCCGGGAGGAGGTGATCGCTGCGGGGGTAGTCAGAGTAGTGTCGGAGCTTTCTCTAAAGCAACACCGGTAAAGGAACAGCGCGAAAAGCCAGTCCTGGAAGCGTCCTTCCTTTCTTTTTTTGTTGCTGAAGGGGCGCCGAAAAGCGAAAAGATGAAGAGGTCAGCTGAGATGCGGAAGGAGGGCGCCACCTGGCGGGCGCGCCGAGGAGGGCGGGGGAGGGCCAACAAGGGGCCAGGCGGCGGGGGCCGTGTGGGCCAGTCCCCCCGGGGGGGCAGCTTGGGCCACTCCAGCATTCCGCAGGCCTTAGTTGCATATTATAGAATGCGGCTCTCGCTTAGTTTGCAGCGCTCGCAAGCATTGGCTCTTCATCAACGTGCAGGGCGCGCTCTAAGTCAGGCCTCCGGCTTTCGTGGCGGCGCTCCAGCTCCCCAAGTTAGCTTGTCAGATTGTTTGTGCTCACCCGTGGGTACTAATGTCATCTTAGGTACCTTAGATTAGGTCTCCGTATTATGTAGCATTGTTTAGTCTGCACTCGACTCTGCCTGAACAATGTATTGGCTTGAATTGGCCTCCCTTTCAATTCATGCGCCCCGCGCGCCTTCTCTCCCGGCCCGGTCGAAAGAGAAAAAGAAACGAAAGACTGAGTCTGCTGATATATCCTACATGGAAGAGCACTTCTATGGCAGAGCGCTTTCTTTCCATTGGAAGAGCAGCTGTGAAAGCCAGCCAGCCCTCCCATCTTTCTGCTGCTTCGCCTTAGGGCTTCGCCTGGCTTCCCCCCCCCTCTTCTTGTACTCTGTTCATTCTTTTTTGGGCTGGCTGTTCCAGCCCATATTCTCAATGGGCGAGCCCTTCTTCCCATCCCCAGCTCTCCCCGTCACGCTCCCCAGCTGCCGCGGGTGCGCCAAGCGGGCGCCATGGCCTTCCTGCTCCGCGCCATCACGGGCGCCCGCAAGAAGCAGGAATTCCAGACGCCCGAGGAGCTCGCCCAGCGCTGGGAGGAGCAGCGCGACGGCATCGCCCACGCCCTCTCCGACAAGTCCGCCGACGTGTGCCCGCGCATCGCCGACGTCTTCTACAAGTCCGGCCCCGAGGCCCGCTCGTTCCTCCTCAGCCCATCGCAGGAGCTCGCTGCTGCTCACGGCGACGACGTCCTGGCCCTTGTCTCGGAACTGGCAAACGCCGGTGTTCCAGGTGCGGTGTGAGCACCTTGCACTCCTTGCGTCGTTGCGATCCACCTCCCAACGTCAGTAGTGCGCTTTCACAGCACGTGTCTTCGCCACCAGTGTCACTCGTCCCCTTCCGCAGAATGACTCCTACCCGCCTGCCGCTCTGCAGGTTCCGACCTGTTCGAGGTCAATGCTAAGAAGTTTGGCGTCAGCAAGGCCCTGGGCCCCACGGTGGCGTGGTTCCAGCAGCTGCAACCCTTGTTGGTGGAGGCACTAGAAGCTGCCCCCTCTGTCGAATCCTCTGCAACCTTGGGGCCCATGGCACCTGCGGCTGAGGACTCGCAAGGTCCCGAACCTGGTACATGCTTGCATCCTCATCTCACATTGGCAGCAGCTGTCAGATCCTCAGGAGCTTTTCTACTCTACAGAGTAGGCTGCCTCAGGAAATTGACGTCTCACCACCTACAAGTGCGAGCCAATTTCCAGCTGTACTTTAGTGGCTAATATTCGACTCTAGCTGTCCACTTTGCAGGGGTAGACCAACACGTTGGGGAGGCCATGACACCCGAAGAGTTCACTGCGCTCCTTGCTGCAACTGGCTATGCAAGCGTTGATGAGGTGCCCCTGAGTGCACTGGACACGGTTCCTATTGCCAAGACCATCTCCACAACCGCGACTGCTGGAAGTATGTCTGGGGATTCCGCAGCTAGTGGCATATACTCAGAGCCTGCTGAGGAAGCATACGCTGACACTTCATTGGCCCCAAATATGCCCTCAAAATTCGCACCAGTACCCGACTTGCAGGACAACAGCCAGCCTGTTTTCCTGTCAGGATCTGAAGCAGTGGACACAAGCTATACAGGAACCCAAGCCGATGAGGCGGCTAAGTCAGCAGCAGTTGCACTCTTTGCTCCAGATGTTGACGCTCCTTCTGCTGCTTCTCTACAGACTTTTGGTCAGTGTCCTTCCCTCACCTCTTTTGCATCTGAAGCATGTCAGTAGTTCATCTTGTCTCCTACAAGAGACATCTGTGCCGCCTTGCCATTGAGGTATTTTGAGCTGGGGCTTCTGGAGCATTTCACTGACCTACTATTGTTCTCGTGCAGATCAAAGGGAGAGTCCAGCGTCCATTTCTAGCATAGAAAGCACAACAATGTTAATCCAGAGGGAAAATGACTTGCTCGCAGTAGAAAGCACAACAATCTCAATTCAGAGGGAAAATGACCCACTCGCAGTTGACTTGCCCACATTGAGTACCGGTTCAGACTTGAAGCCTGGGACAAGTGCCCCGTCAGGGTTGGGTGGTGCGAATGGTGACCTGAGACCTGCAGTAGCTGCAGTGGTTGCCGAGGAGCTGCAAGCTGGCCAACAACCAGGGGTCCTCAGCTTGCTTGAAGCAGGCACGGCTTCTCAAGGGGCCAGTTCGTATGGAAGTGCTCAGTCACCTGTGACCAGCACAGAGCAGAGCTCCCTTGCTCGCACGAGCAGAGCTCTTGACAACCCATATGCTCAGGGTGACTTGACAGGGAGGGCAGTAGCTGGCGTTCCAGGAGGCATTCCAGCAGCAACACATACTGATTTTCTGCCAGATGAAGGTGAGCTGCGGAGCTTGGCGGCTATCTCAGGTCTAGATAAGGAGGTGTTGCAGAAGGGCCTCACTTCAGCTAAGGCTGCCGCTGACAAATTGGGGATCACGGCAGCCTCTGCTGGAGGTGAGGGGCAATCTCTGCTATCGTTATTCATAGATTCAAGTTTTTATATGAGAACTCTTGCTATAGCCAGTATAGAGCATGGGGCCTTGTGCATAGTCACCTTGTGCATTTTATTGCGGGTATTCAGCCTTCATGTCTCTCGGGACATTAGCTGGCTCAAGGGAAAGCATTAGACTGGTTGAGGGGAGGGCATGTGACAGAAGGCCTTGTGTTTCGGTCTGAGAATCCTGATTACAATCATGGTATAGTCAGTGTGCAGAGTATTTGCGATCATGTCTTCTTAGTACCATACTGCTCTACTTTCTCTCTATCATGGGGGGCATCTTTGGGCTGAGAGGATTGAGTGCTTGCCTGCCGTTAGAAGCTCTTGTACCTTTCTGGCTTTAGCTGCTAGTATCAAAGTCCTAAAGTTGGACAGGGACAGTAAGGCAGGTCCACTTTCCCTTTCTGTCACATGGATCTTTGGGAATAAGACAATAGCTTGTGAAGCACTAGTGATGATTAATCCTGGTCAAGGCACCTGTATACATCTTCTGTGCACATGAGCATTTGCAACATGATGGTTGATCATTGATTAGAGTAACAATGTTCTGCTGCTTACAGGCCCCACCTTGGTTGCTCCTATGCAAGCCCCAGCATCAGGAACTTGGAGGACAGGCTCTATAGGTCCCAACGTGGCCATTGACGTGACCGCATCTGGTGACTTTGCAAGTCAGCTGCCAGATGCAGCTGGAACTAAATCGTTGACTGCTGGCACAGATCCCCGACTTGAGGCTACAAACATGGTCACACCTTTCATTGTTCGTGAAGGAGGTACGCAAGGAGTTGTCAATGCCGATGGAGCTGTACCGCCCAGTGGCGGCATGTTGCCTCAAGGGACAGGTCCCTCTTTTGCTGTCATGACACCTGCTCACCTTGAGCCGCCAGCCCCCCCTTCACCCTTCGATGCTTCAAGGGCTTCAGTCCAGTCTTCAACCATGGCAGCCCCAGAATCCCAGATACAGGCTCCTGCTGTTAACTTTGACCAAGATCCGGAGGAGAGCTTGCCTGTTACATATGTTCCTGGGCCTTCAGTAGCATCCACTAATGCTGGACTGTTCACTTCTACACCGCGCTCTTACTCTGAGGTGGAAGGAAAGAATGATGAAAGTGCAGTCACTGCTCCAATCTACAGAGGGCCTGGTCAGGTACGCCAAAGTAGTACCTGGCCTGAGTCCGGCCTTACACTGTATGGTCCTATTTAGAAGATAAAGCTTGGCGTGGACCACTTGAGATTCACAGCCTGAGTTCTTCATAGCCGTCTGGTGCAAATCTTTAGATCGGTGTCGGTATTGGTATTTCTATTTCCTTGTCTCGTGCTCACACAACGTTCACTTGTTCCTCGCTCAGGAAAGTGCACAGCTAGGGACTGCTGCAGGTGCAGTAGCTGGTGGCCTTGTGGGCCGTTTCCAAGATGGTGGTGAGCAACAGCAGATTTTGGAACCTTATCAAGACAAGGCAGCAACCTTCTCCGAGGCCCTCCCAACTCCAGGTACGTCGTCAAACCATTCAGCACCTGGTTGACGATTGCTCCTGGAGAAAGTGGTCTGCGGTTTGTAGGTCCGTGCATTTTGTGATATACACCGCTGAACAAAATTTTCAGCGGATACTAATAAATACTGGCAAAGCAGTGAGTATGTATGAGGGCGTCTTGCACTGTAGCAGAGCCCATAAATGACTGTGAAGCTACCTACCTGCACAGCATTTGCTCGGACATATGATGTATGACTGTTGCCCATACCACTTCATATTGGCTTCAGAGGATAACCTCAAGGTTATGCAGCAGCGTGCTAGTGTAAGATAGCAGAGGATGATTCAACACTGACATCAAGCCTAGGAGCAGCAGTGCTAGCAGGTTCAAGCTTGAGCATGGTTGGCAAGCCCGCTAGCCAGCCCGAAGTGGTGGACCATGTGCCACAATCTGATTTCATGGATAGTGGAAGCACGATGGCAATGCGTGCAAGCGAAGACTCAGCCGTGCCTGCAAGCCTGCTAGCCCCTACAAACTTAACTCAGAACATTGGTTAGTAAACAGCTTGATGGGCTAACTGTGCATCTCCTCATATGTGCAGATTATCGGCTTGGTTTCTTAGGAGAGTGCTAAGAGCTAACTCGTTTATGCCCTTCATATCAACTGCAGAAAGCTGCAGCAGACTTTCCATTTGTAGCAGTCATATGCTGCTTGCCTGACCAGAATGCCTTCTTCTTACAGTGCACCTTGGAGGCTGACCGGAAGTTGGCACTGTGTTTTCCCTCAGATCAAGAAATGGCGACACCAGAGGATGAAGCAGCTTACAAATTAGGAGGACTTGAGCCTGCTCCAAGTGGAGATGTTGCTGCAGCGGAGGCTGTTAGTGCTTCTTCGGCCCAGCTTGCCGCAGCGGCAAGAGCAGCAGCTTCAGCCGCACAGAGCCATGAGAATGGCTTCAGATATCCAGGTCAGGCTTGTTATGACTACTAGCTGAAAAGATTGAGATAATAGCTGTTCCGCCTGCACGACATTAGCAGGGCAGTTATGCTAGATACAGATGAAAGCTGCTTAAGAGCCCTGCTTATAGTGGTGCATGCTGACTGCATGCTTGCGGAACAGAGAGTGGGGCACCAGCAGTGAACGATGCTGCATCGGAGCAGAGAGACAGAGAGGCAGCCGTGGCCCTCGGTGCTCCGTTGTTGATGGCCGCCTCCACTGCACAACAGCCTGGAACAAGGCTACCAGAGCAGTTGGGCCAGAGAGAGCGGCCCCTGGAGGAGCCTGCACAGCCTGCTATATTTGCAAGCCGCTTCACGCCAATAGGGGGACCCTTGACAGGTTCGTAGATGATGAGCCTTTCTCAGACAGCAACTCATCCCTTTGAGATATAGCAGGCTACACCTCCAAATCTGACCACTTTCCTGACCACAATTGTGCTGCTCATGATGGTCAATGTCGGGCATTATGCTGGCTGAACAGGGAGCAGCGTACCACCAGATTATATGGTTGCTAATGAGCAGTCAGGAGTGGTAGGGGCCCTCGGTGCTCCATCTTTGATGGACGCCTCCCCTGCACAACCTGCTGGAGCACAGCCACTGCTACAGAGAGAAGAGAACATGCAGCCCCAGAGGGAGGTTGCACAGCCTTTTCCAGCTGAAGGTGGAATGTCTTTACCTGCAGCCCGCAAAGTGTTGCCTAAGCAGTTGTGGAGCAGCCTGATCACTGCTGGACTGGGTCAGATCTGATGCTCACCATTTTGTCGCTCTGACTGCATGCTTGCGGGACAGAGCATGGAGTACCACGCATGGAGGGGATTGCAAGGGAGCAGATGGTAATGGAGGAGGGCCTCCATACTCCACCCGTGCTGAATGCTGCCCCTGCACAACAACCAGAGACACTGCCATCGACGCAGTTTGAAGGAAGGGCGCAGCCCCTGGTTGAGTCACTACAGCCTGCTCCACTTGCAAGTGGCCTGGCACCAACTGGGGCTTCTGCAGGTTTACTGGGTGCTGAGCCTAGTCTGTTGTCCAAAGAAGGCATGGCCCCTGCTGCCGCTGGTCCCATCTCCCAGGCAGCACCTACTGCCCCTCAAGGGGCAGCAGACTTTACCATTCCTCCGAGCGAGGCAGCCAAACCTGAAGGCCATGAGATCAACTCGCTCGCTGCCGGTGTGCTTCCCTTAGCTGGTGTGGCTGCTCCACTTGAGACAGATGGGAGCAGAGGTTTGCCTGGCTCTCATAGAGTAGTGCCACACCGGGCTGCGCCGCCTCCACCTACAACTGCCATGAAGCCGCCCAGCTTCTCACAGCCTGTCAATGTGGGTGATCTGAATGGCACTGGCAATGGCAGTGCTGCCACTTACTCTTCTGGTACGTTACAACGGCAGTGCGAATGCTTCAAGCCAGGCCTGCGGTATCATAGTGTAGTGCTGATATGTACAAATATCTTCAATTGTAGTGGGGCAAATCTGGGGGATTCATACAAAGTGTTGTTGAGCTCGTGCCTACCTTGATCTCCTTACTTGCCCTGGTCTGAGAGAGGCTCCCTGATGGGGAAATAATTGCTGCTGCAGCCTTGAACATGGAGCCAAACACTGCACCTGCAGCCATTGGAAGTATGCAACGACAATTTATTGCAGCAGGTAGGCCGCATATAGCAAGAAAATCTGTGAAGGTTGTTGTAACGTACTTATAGAGGACTCGGATTCCAGCATCATATTGTTGACCTGTGAGATTTCCAAGATTTGTTAGACTGTGCTGTCATGCTGAGAGAGTTGGTTACTGCTGTTGTATGGAAGCAGCTCTGATCCAGATCCATCCACACTTTTGCATTTGTTGTGTTGTCAAGTTCCTCCGTCAGATACAACAATCCTTGTGAGAGACAGTGTGCAAGGAGAAGTAATTGCAGCAGGTAGCCCTTAGTCAGCTGGCTGTTTGCTCTTTGATCAATTTGCATCTTGGGATGGAACAAGCAACTCCTTGTTGACTTATGTTCGATTCTGTGCACTCCACGAGGGAGTGCGGTTTGCCGTTAGGTGTGAGCAGCTCTGATCCAGTGAATGCAATTGCTGTGTTGACCAGTTCCCCCATCGCAAACTACCGTTCTTGTCACAAAAGAGCCACAAGGTGCTCAAGGACAAGGTACATATGGCCTTGGCATTCGGGACTTTGTATGCAGTTAATTATATATTAGGCATCAGGCATCAAGCTCCCAGCTTGATGTATAATGTGTCTCTACATCACACGTCTGTACAACAACAGATTACCAGGATTTGTGTCCTCAGCTAGAGCAGGTACAGCAATCAGCGTTTACAATGCTGTCACATGTCAATTATTAAGGTTTTCTCTTGATAGTGCATACTTTTGGAAATATTTGGGTGAGAGAGAGCTCAAAGAAAAGTTGCTGGACTTGGGCTGCTTCTTCAGTTGCAGCTGCAGCCTTGAACATGGAGTCAGACCTTTCAGGAGTTCCTGAGCCAAAGATGGCACCTGCAGCAATTGGAAGTACGCAAGGAGAAGTTATAGCAGCAGGTAGGCTTCGTATAGCAACATAGTGTGTGAAGCCTGTTGTTACGAGCTTATAGAGGACTCAGCTAGAGCCGGTACAGCCATCAGCTTGTACAATGCTGTCACATGTCAATCATTAAGGTTGTCTCTTGATAGTGCATATTTTTGGATATGTTTGGGTGGAAGAGTAGCTCAAACAAAAGCTGCTGGACTCTGGCTGCTTCTTCACTTGCAGCTGCAGCCTTGAACATGGGGCCAAACTTTTCGGGAGTTGCTGAGCCAAAAACTGCACCTGCAGCAATTGGAAGTATGCAAGGAGAAGTTATAGCAGCAGGTAGGCCTCATATAGCAACATAGTGTGTGAAGCCTGTTTTTATGTGCTTATAGACGACTCGGATTTAGCATCGTATTATTGACCTTCTGAAAGCTTGTCAAGGCCAATTAGACCGTGCTGTCATGCTGAGAGAGCTGGTTACTGCTGTTGTATGGAAGCAGCTCTAATTTCCACACTTTGAGTTTGTTGTGATGTCAAGTTCCCCCGTCAGATACAACAGTTCTTGTGAGAGACAGTGTGCAAGGAGAAGTAATTGCAGCAGGTAGCCCTCAGTCAGCATGGCTATTTGCTACTGTATTGATGTGCACTTTGGGTTGAAACAAGCAACTCCTTGTTGACTTATGTTTGATTCTCTTCACTCCACAAGAGATGGCGTTCTTGCTGTTAAATGTGAGCTGCTCTGACATCCAGTATATGCAATTGCTGTGTTGACCAGTTCCCCCATCGCAAACAACCGTCCTTGTCACAAAAGAGCCACAAGGAGCTCAAACACAAGGTACATGTGGTCTTGGCATTCTGGACTCCGATATACAATTACGTCCTGTATTAGGCATCAGTCCATTTGCTTGAACACCAACAGATGATTAGGATCTGTGTCCTCAGCTAGAGCAGGTACAGCTGCCATTCTCCCAGGAGCCATCAACGTGTACAGTGCAGTCATTTGTCCAATCATTAAGGTTGTCTCTTGATGTTGCATATGTTTAGAAATGTTTGGGTGGGAGAGTAGCTCAAAGATCTTGAGCTACTCTCCTCACTCTGGACTCTGGCTGCTTCTTCACTTGCAGCTGCAGCCTTGGCACCTGCAGCAAGTATGCAAGGAGGTGCGGGTATGCAAGGAGAAGTTATTGCAGCAGGTAGGCCTCATGTAGCAAGATGAAGTGTGAAGGCTGTCGTTACATGCTTACAGAGGACTCGAATATTAGCATCTTATTGTTGACCTTATGAGAGTTCCAAGGCTTGTTAGAGTGTGCTGTCATGCTGAGAGATTTGGTTACTGCTGTTGTATGGAAGCAGCTCTAAATCCCACACTTTGGGTTTGTTGTGTTGTCAAGTTCCCCCGTCAGATACAATGGTACTTGTGAGAGACAGTGTGCAAGGAGAAGTAATTGCAACAGGTAGCCCGCAGTTGGCGCTGTTTGCTCTTTTATTCTTGTGCACTTTGGGACGGAACAAGCAACTCCTTGTTGATTTATGTTTGATACTGTGCACCCCACGAGGGAGTGCAATCTTGCTGTGAGATGTGACCAGCTCTGACATCCAGTATATGCATCTGCTGTATTGACCAGTTCCTCCATCGGAAACGACTGTTCTTGGTACAAAAGAGCCACAAGGAGCTCAAGGACAAGGTACATGTGGCCTTGGCATTCTGGACTCTGATATGCAGTTATGTCCTGTTTTGAGCATCAGCTCCCAGCTCCATATGTAATGGGTATCTACATCATATGCTTGAAAACCAACAGATTACTGGGATCTGTGTCCTCAGTTAGAGCAGGCACAGCTGTCATTCTCACGGGAGCCATCAACGTGTACGATGCTGTCTTGTGTCAGTCATTAAGGTTGTCTCTGGATATTGCATATGTTAGGATATGTTTGGGGGGAGAGTAGCTCAGGGAAAAGTTGCTGGACTCTGGCTGCTTCTTCACTTGCAGCTGCAGCCTTGAACATGGGGCCAAATCTTGATTCAGGAGTTTGCTGACCCAAGAATTGCACCTGCAGCAAGTATGCAAGGAGGTGCGGGTATGCAAGGAGAAGTTATTGCAGCAGGTAGGCCTTATGGTGTGTGAAGGCTGTTGTTACGTGCTTAGGAGGACTCGGAGTCCAGCATCTTACTGTTGGCCTTATGAGAGTGCCAAGGCTTGTTAGACTGTGCTGTCATGCTGAGAGAGTTGGTTACTGCTGTTGTATGGAAGCAGCTCTGAATTTCACACTCTGCATTTGTTGTGTTGTCAAGTTCCCCCATCAGATACAACAGTACTTGTGAGAGACAGTGTGCAAGGAGACGTAATTGCAGCAGGTAGCCCTTAGTCAGCTGGCTGTTTGCTCTTTGATCAATGTGCATTTTGCGATGGAAGAAGCAACTCCTTGTTGACTTTTGATTCTGTGCACTCCACGAGGGAGTGCATTTTGCTGTTAAGTGTGAGCAGCGCTGACATCCAGTATATGCAATTGCTGTGTTGACCAGTTCCCCCATCGGTAACGACTGTCCTTGTTACAAAAGAGCCTCAAGGAGCTCAAGGACAAGGTACATGTGGCCTTGGCATTCTGGACTCTGATGTGCAGTTATGTCCTATATTAGGCATCAGCTCCCAGCTTGATTTATAATGGGTCTCTACATCATGTCTGTATTGTCCTATATTGGGCATCAGCTCCCAGCTTGATATATAGTGGGTCTCTACGTCATATGACTGTACACCAACAGCTTACTGGGATCTGTGCCCTCAGCTAGAGCGGGCACAGCTGCCATTTTCCCGTGAGCCATCATATCACTCTGTCGCGTGTCTATCACTAAGCTCGTCTCTTGATATTGTATGTGGATGGGTGGGAGAGTAGCTCAAAGAAAACTTGCTGGAGTTGCTGAAGAAGCTGCCAGAGTCTCCCCTCCATCCGTGTCTGAGGCTGCTTGGGAGGAGCCAAGTACTGAGGTCGTTGCACCAGGTGCACCTTCACTCTCTTGCTGCAACCTTGCGTGCAATAGATCGCTGGAGTCAGGCATTGAGCGTCACCATTACATAAAGCAGCTTCTTCTGCTTGATTTGGCTGCATGCAGCCAGCCTACGGTGGATAAACAGCTAAGCCATATTCACCACTGTCTTTCAGATACAATTGCCCTGGGACGAAAACAAGTCACACAGCCGCGTGTGACAGCTGCCCAGCCTATGACTGCCACGCCTGCTGGCAAGGCAGGGAGCAAGGGTGGTGGAGGTTTATTTTCTTGCTGCTTCAGGCCGCAAGCTCAAGGCTGAAGGAGCATGTCATTGATGGCTTCACTGCCAGGCTCAGGGGAATTGGAGATATGGCTTCATCAGTGCAAGAGCTCTTGCATTCGACATGTTGCTTGCTTTACCTCGGGTTGCTTGCTTTACTTTGGGTGTGCTGATCGTAGAATGCAGCAACTTGACTTATTATTGTTTTGTTCCTCTGAGCACAGTCAGGACCCAGTCAGGTGGTGTTGTTTAACATCTTCTTTGTAGCACAGTGAGGTGTAATCTGAGTGTAGAGCCGTGGGCTCCCTTACATTCATTGTATGACATTTCTCCCAGTGACGCTAAGCATCATTGGTAGAAGTGAAAGCGTTGTGCACTGCTGCTTACTCTTGTTTCATGATAAGATGGGAAGAGTTGGATCTTGCCAATGTTGCTTGCCTGGAAGGGTTGAGTCCTTATAATACTGGGTGCCGGCATATGTCTCAGTCACCTGGAGGACCTCCTAAAACACTAAGGTCAATTTTCGTTAGACGGCAGCATGCATGACAGCTTCGCCAGCTTGCAAAAGCCCTTGGACACACGAGCACCAACTTTGTGCAAGGGGAGTGTTGCTTTCCTGTGGGTGCTAGAAGTGGCATGACCGCTGCCACCTGCGAGTTGACCATCATCTGATGGCGTCTGCTGCCTGTTGCTCTCAAGTAGCTGGCAGCTTTTCGACAGCCGCCGCTGCCACCACTACTCTCCTTGCCCACTCCAAGTACATAGCTAGCCATGTTGCCTCTCCTTTTGGGAGGGGCAGACCGCCCCACCTCGACCGATGCAGATCACTTCATGACGGCGGACACATCAGCTTAGCACAGGCCAGTCCACCCTCAAGGTCGGTGGGAGCCATAGCTAGAGCATGGGAGCGGCGCGGCTGCTTCAGATCCACACTGAGCCCAAGTGCCGGGGATACTCCTCACAGAGAGCTCCCACGGTCCACTAGGCTGGTACATATGATTTCCCCAGCCCAATCGGGGCTCTTCAGAATCTAATGTTGTCAAGGTTCGACCATGCAAAGATGAAACTTCAAGGCAAAGACATTGCCTCCTAAACATTCAGCCCAGCAAAGAGACCTGGACTGAGAAATACTAAAGTACACTGTCGTATGTGCACCCTTGTCCAGTCAACCAGAAACTAGAAAAACCCATTCTCCTCTGCGGGTGTTGCAGTGATGCGAAGCATGTCAGTGCCTGCAATGCCTTTCGCCCTTTCCTCCTTGAGCAGCGACTGCAGATCGCTGCCATTAGCAAGGCTGTTGAACTCAACAGACTTGGAAGGTGCAGATGGGTATCTACGTTGCGCCAAGGTCAATAACCGCTTGACCGACTGCACAATATTTCACAGACCAGTTTCAGCACGACGAGCGGAAACTTGTTGAGCCGCTGAACGCCCAAGTACATATCCAAGGAAAATGCCCAACAGTACTAAAACACAGGTCATCCAGATACTTGTATAGAAGAAATATACTCAGTACATCATAAAGCCTAGTGCTCGTCTCAATCAAAAGCAGCTCCTTGGCTTGCAGCCATTGCAAGAATGCCCCAACACTAAGGTGGACCACTGGAACTACAGTCAAGCCTGTCACAAGCGAGGCAGAAGAGATGTGTTTGCAGACCTGTAGATATTTTCTTGTCGTCTCATCGTTCATGATGTGGGCGACAGAATTTGTGTGAATCTTTTCTCGAGCAGACCGCTCGTGAATGCCAACCATGGTCACTCCAATGGGCCAAGGCGAGTTGCCGATGGCCAATTTGATGTACTTGTCCATGGCAGCAAGGTAATCCCTTTCTCGGCACTTGTTTACAATGTACAGAAGTGCTTCACGGATATCATCATACAGTTGCTGGAACAACAGCATCATGCAACAACAAGAGA
Organism: Spirogloea muscicola; assembly: GCA_009602725.1. NCBI lineage: Eukaryota > Viridiplantae > Streptophyta > Zygnematophyceae > Spirogloeales > Spirogloeaceae > Spirogloea > Spirogloea muscicola. The sequence goes on along the minus strand of WELB01000327.1, from coordinate 43,998 downwards.
GTCAGGAAGAAACGACCCTGAAGCTTTTGAGATTATCAAAGTCACAGCCCAACCACAATCAATCCACAAGTACTGCTAAGTTGACTACTTGATGAATGCAATCACCTTGACAGAATGCACCTGGAGCACTGTCATGGTGGAGTGGAGAGTGTGCGGCTGGCCAGCTTTTTTGGGTCACTATGGTCTAGTGCTTCTATATGCATGTAAAGCATCAGGTGACTTGCTCAAACTTCCTCGTAGGTGCTTAAGGTCATGTACCTGCATGATTTTGGCCAGCCAACGTCACAATCACCAGCAGGCTGTGTTCGCTCGCTGCTTGCATTTTTGCAGGAGTGGGAGCGAGAAGTAGAGGACAGATCCGAAGCGGAGAGGAGAACAGCCAAGGGTAAATCTTTGGTTGCCACATACAAGCAGTGTGTGCGGTACCTGGATCCTTTGTTCACGCTCTGCCGGAAGAAGGTGGGGCTTAATCGACTCTAAGTAGCTTGTGAATCCTTTGTTCACGCTCTATTGCATGTGGTGTGTTCCAATGTGCTCTTAGTCAATCACTCGCCGAGGCAGGAGAGTACGTGTTGCTGACAATGAGCTTTAAGGTTGAAAGAGACAGCGAGACAATGCATGATTCAGGATGCATGGCTTGAAGCCACTCTATGGTGGCATCACAGGGTCGTCATTCGTGTGTATGAACAGCACATTGGGAGGAGAGGGACGATGAGAGACTAACCAGGAGGAGGCGCTTGAAGAAGACAAGGATCTTGTCTTCGTCACAGAGTTCGTCAAAAAGGGCCCGCATCCTCTTGGCATCCTTGTCATCCTTGGAGTGCAGGAGGTTGTTGACGCTCCCGTCGGCGTCTGCTTCTGCGTTGGCGTGCCCCTCACCCTGATCGCCCTCGGGCCTCTCCTTGTCCTTGGCTTTCTCCTTCCTCGGCTCTGACCGCCCCTGGTGTGCACCGCCCACATCTCCAGCTCTCAGCAACTGGTGCCCAGAAGCCCAGCAGATCAAGGGAGCGCAGGAGCAAGCGGGGCAGGGCAGCCGATGGTAGTCGAGAACGCAGCCGAGAGGCGGGCATCAGAGAGCTGCCGGGAGGCAGAGGGCCTCTAGGGCCATCGGTGGCATACGTGCTTCTCGCTCTTGCGCATCTCGAGGAGGTCGTGCAGAAAGTCGTTGCGCTGGCCCTCCATCATCTCGCTCTCCACGTCCACCTGACCCGTCTCCAGGATGTGCTGCAAGAGCGCAGAAACGCGCCAGGCGAGAGCGCCACGCGTGTGAGCTGCAGCAGGCACCTGCAGCAGCCTCGCCGGATGAATGACGGCGGCTGAGAGCAGCCAAAGCGTGTGGTCGGAACCGGCGGAAGAGCGGCGAGGGCCAGCAGGCAGCGCACCTTGAGGCGGGCCAGGCGCTGCGGCTCGTCCTCGCCAAAGAGCGTAGCGGGGTGCTTGAGCACGCGCAGCCGCCTGATGACCTCCGCGCGCGAGAGCGCCACATCGTCTCGGCGCTCCTGCGCTGCCTGCTCGCGGTCCTCCTCCTCCACCTGCCACACCCGCAACTGCTGCTTCAGAGCCTGGACGCAGCGCCGGAGGCAGGGGCCAGCGCAGCCGGCCAGGCCGGCGGCAGCGGTGCACACCCTGTGCTTCTTGGCGGCGGCCTGCTGCACGGCGGCGGCGCTGTCGTCCTCCCGAGCCGCAGACTCCTGCGCAGGCCTGGCTCTCCCAGCGCCGCCGCATGTCAACATAGAAGGCATCAGCAGAGCGCGCCGAGCATATGACGTCGCAGCGGCCGCGCTCGGGAGGACGAGCTGAGGCCAGCGCGGCCGCCGTCGTCCACGCCTTGCCCGCGCGCACCTGTCGCGGCTGGCCTTGCGGCGCAGCTCCGCGGCCTCCTCGGCGCGCNCTGGGAAGCCATTCCCCCGCCGCCGCCGCCGCCGCCGCCGCCGCCGCTGCTGCCGGGCGCGGGGGAGTGGCCGCCGGCGAGGAGCGGGTGGGGTGAGGCCAGGCAGGTGAATGTGCCGCTGACGGCGTTACAACAAATGGAGAGTGTGAGGAAACAGCGCTTCCAGTTTGACAGCAGTGGCTGTGAGAAGAACGTGCTCGCCCATAGAAGGTATTGGCTGGGAGAGGCCAGCCCAAAAGGAAATGTATACTGAATGAAGGAGGGCCTGCGTGGCCAAGCACATTGACAGATGTAAATCACCTGCTGCTAAGCTAACCGGCTCAGTAACCATAACCACGAGTCAGCACGTAGAGGTCGCAAACTGATGCCCAAACACCGTCCAGAAAATTGACAAGCCCTTGTGCCGCCTGAGTGGCCAAGCACATTGACAGATGTACATCACCTGCTGCAAAGCTAACCGGCTCAGTATCCATTACCACGAGTCAGCACGTAGCAGTCGCAAACTGATGCCCGAGCACCGTCCTGCAATTTGACAAGCCCTTGTGCCACGAGCTAAGGCTTGACCAACTTTCTGGTGCAAAGCATGAGCTTGAAGCTCGCTGCAAACAGGCTGACACACGACATTGTAAAATCGACAGATACACTGCCGGCATGCCCATCTCGGCTGGAACCATATCCTCACGTCGTGCATATCCTAGACTTGCGATGTTCTCAAGTAGGGTATGACAACGAGGACCTGTGCAGCCAAAGGTGTCAATTGCGGCTGGTAGACGGCGATCGCTATGGGGTAGTCACAGAATTGCAGCAGCTTCCTCTGCTCTGCACGTCCCACTGCGTGTTTAGAAATGTGGATCGAAGCTGAGCTCTTGCACGCCTCCATCCCAACTACGTCAATCAAGGCTCGTGGACCTGTCAGCTTGTCCACCCACAATGTCTAGGGTGCGACGGTGATGGCATCCCTGAGCATCCGTGGTGATGGACATGATGCTGTTAACCTCCACAATAGTGCAGTAACCGGCATCACGCAGTCCGCCAGGGCATCCAGCAGTAGATTCTGAACGGCCACCACTTCAAGGCCAGTGGGACATTGCAGCATATGTAAAGCTAGGTCTCCGCCCTCTGCATAGCCGCATAAGGGTGAATGCTCCCAACGGCGCACTTCCGCCCTCTGCTTATGTTGATCTGCATTTGTGTCTAAAGCTTATCGAGCGTCCATATGCGAAGGTCACGGAACAGTTTCGTGTTCTTGCCCCTTCCGAGGCCTTCGGGCTGGCCTTCCACAGCCCTCGCCCCTTTGGAAGAGCTCACTTCTCTTCATTCACAGCCCTAGCCCCCTTTGAGATCTTATCCATTCCTAAATCTACGGACTTTCACAGACATTGCTTTTACATTGGACGCACTAATTCTTTTTGGGCTGGCTTCTCACAGCCATCTACAACGCTTTTCCGCACTCTATCGACTCCGAAATGTTGACTACACATTATCAAGCATCCATTTGCAAAAGTCATAAACAGCATTTTCATCATTCTGCACCTTCTGGCCCCTCCAGATCTTGTTCATTCGTTTGGGCTGTCGCCTCTGACAGCTGTTCCCCTACGTGGAAAGAGCTGCTTGATCTATTGTGAAAGAAGTAAGCTGTCTGTTGTTGCCCAGCCAGGGACAGTTGGCGTGGGTGCTGCCGCTTTGCAAGTGTCAATGCGTACGATGTTGAGGAGGTGAGGTCCAAGAAGCTTATCCGAAGGGGAGGATGGCTGTAATCGCTAGCCATCAATCCGTCTGAGGTCGAAAAGCGCAAGCGGCTCTCAAAGTAGCACCTATGAATTGGTGCTCAGCAACCCACACAATGAGCAGAAGCAGCCTTCTCTTTTGGGCTGGCTTGTCTAGCCCCTATCCTCAATGGGCGAGCCCTTTCTTTCCTTTGGGCTGGCCTTTCCCGGCCACCAGTCAATCTGGCCGCGCTTTCTTCTTTCTTTCTCAAAGCAGCCTTCCCGTACGAGGACATCTGGTAAGGCTAGAGTTGGCCTCCCTTTCAATTTCATGCGCACCGCGCGCCTACTTTCAAAAAGGAAAAGGAGGCGAGCCTGTGAAAAGCGGGCGCGCACAAAGTTGGAGTTGGGGCGCCGATGGACGACAGCGACTGGCCTCAGACTGGCCGCCAAGTCGACAGAGGCATTATTGGGACCGACGACGAGGCCCAGGCGCAGGCCCCCGAAGCTGATGACATATCGCCGATTCAACGGCGTCCGTCTCTCCTGACGGCACCGCCGTCGGCTCGTTCCCGCGTGGCATCCCGCAGGCAATATCCGATCCTCCCCCAATCCCCAGCGGCACTTCGGCGCCGTCCGATGCGAGCGAGCAGCACCGTGCCTCCGATGGCACTGATCGACGGCCCCGCCTCCCTCGCCGGCGCCGCGAGAGGACCCTATGCTACGCTGGAGTGCGGCAGCAGGGTGCCTTATGCCATGCGCGCTGCCGCCGTCAAGGCACCACTTGCCAGCCTCCTAGTTGCCTGGGGTTGGTGACCNCCACGCCCCCCGCCGCCTCCGCCGCCTCCGCCCCCGCCGCCGCCGCCGCCGTCGCCGCCGCCGCCGCCGCCGCCGTACGACATGGCTGACTCCGGGGCGGCCGTGTCGTGGACTCCGCCCGAGATGAGCGTGTACTTTGTGCACATCTTCATCCCGCTCGCGGGCGTCATTGGCATCAGCTTCGCCCTCCTCCAGTGGTACCTGGTCTCCAAAGTGAAGGTCAACGCTGGCTCGGATGGCGGGTATGTGCTGGACACTGAGGACGGCCTCGACGACTCCTCTGTGGTACAGCAGTGCGCTGAAATCCAGAGCGCTATCGCCCTTGGTGCGTACCTGCCATATCCTCTGAAAATCTCCACGTAATTAGTTCATTTTGGATACGGAGGTCATTGAGGGCGGTGTCGTTATGATTATATTCTCTTAAGGGGATAACCCTGTCTTGCTGAGGTCCTAGTACAGCAATCGCTCGCCAGGTGTTCTGCTTCATAATGGCGGCAATCACAAATAGTCATGTTGCACTCCATCTGTATCTGCTTAAGTTCTGTAACAATTCCTTGTGTCAAGGTCATGGCACCTCTGTAAAGTCACTTTTGCATAGAGTGCGTCACTGTTGCACATACTTTTAGGGTGATGGAGTATGTACTTACTTGCCTTGTGCAGAAGTTGCACAGTGATTAGCTGTCAACTCTTCAGGTGTTTGCACTCTTCAGACACACTAGAATCAGTTGTCATACAAGTGGCACATCGTAGCTTATGTCTGAGAGTTGAATGCCTGTATGATGCAACAAGCTAAATCTGTGAGTGATTGTTGTGTGATCAAGGTGCTCAATCTTTCCTTACGACGGAGTACAAGTACTTGGCAGTCTTCATGGTCGGCTTCTCCCTTCTTATTTTCTTCTTCCTTGGCTCAGTCGACAATTTCAAGACGGACTGGGTGCCCTGTGAGAGCAACGACAGTGGGAAGTGCGCTCCAGCAGTAGCAAATGCGCTGTTCTCCACCATCGCTTTCATTGCCGGGGCTGTCACGTCCACCATTTCTGGTTACCTTGGAATGACCATAGCCACTTATGCAAATGCCCGCACTACATTGGAAGCTCGGAAGGGCGTAGGCTTTGCTTTCGTCACAGCTTTGAGGTCCGGAGCCGTCATGGGTTTCCTCCTTTCGGCCAACGGCTTACTGGTACTATATTTCACCATTCTCCTCTTCAAGTTGTACTACCATCACGACTGGGTTGGTCTCTTTGAGTCCATTGCTGGCTATGGTCTTGGAGGATCCTCTGTTGCTCTCTTCGGCCGCGTTGGCGGAGGTATCTACACAAAGGCTGCCGATGTTGGAGCTGACTTGGTTGGCAAGGTGGAGAGGGGGATCCCAGAGGACGATCCTCGCAATCCTGCTGTAAGCATGCTCACGCTGTGGCAGCACAGAACTCGTGTTACCGAATGTCATGAACTCACGGTATTGTGTTATCTAGGTTGATCGGAGAGTACTGGCAGATTTTGGCCCGGAAGCTTGTAACTATGTAGCATAGTGTGCAAAATTCTATGTCAGACATCACAACGTGTCTATCAGCTCCAGTCAGTCTTGCATCATTGGAAACTCTACGGCCCAGGCAAAGTGGTCCAATGGACACCAAACAACTATTTGAGTCATGGACGGTATGCAGGTCATTGCTGATAACGTTGGAGACAATGTTGGTGACATTGCTGGCATGGGTTCAGACCTTTTTGGGTCATTTGCAGAATCAACCTGTGCAGCTCTTGTAATTTCTTCATTGGGATCTCTGGCGAGCGACTTGGACTTTGTTGGCATGCTCTTCCCCCTCCTGATAAGTGCAAGTGGCATCCTCGTTTGCCTCATTACAACGCTTTTTGCCACCGACCTTTACAAAATCAAGGCCAACAAGGAGATTGAGAGGACGTTGAAGTGGCAATTGATTATTTCCACTATTCTGATGACCCCTGTTATCTACGCCGTTGCCATCACGGCGCTTCCCGAGGAGTTCAAGATCAAGGTTATTGGACACAGAGAGAAGACCGTCAAGAACTGGTGGGCACCTACTCACTTTGCAATGCAACAACCTGCCTGCTTCTGTCTGGCAACTTAAGATAGTGCATTCGTGACTTCACCTTATCCAGACTGAATTGAATATTGTAGACACGCAGGAGCATGTTGAACTGGCCTGCTGGTATGACATAGTTCTAGACCACCTTTCCACGTCGTTGATTGGTAAAAGACTTGTTCTGCAGGCAGGTATTCTTCTGTGTTGCATCTGGCCTCTGGGCTGGTCTGATCATCGGCTTTGTCACCGAATATTTCACCAGCAATACCTACAGGTTTGCAAGGCCAATGCCTCTATACACTATGCTGACTTGCTGTGCTCCTCAAGTTGCCTGCACATCCCTTAAACTGGATGGTGCTACTGTGGTAAAGCATGGGTTGTCATTTGCACATGCATTCCACCTGGCATGAAGGTGTTGGCCAACAGGGACTCCTCCAGTTACGTGCTAAGTCTTGAAGAAGTAGGGGACGCTGCTTTGTGTTTGTTGCTTTCTGGGCAACAAATGTTGAATCCTGCTGCATATGAGCGCATCAAGTGGCTGACAATCAATGTTGCAAGTATTGCAGGCCTGTCCAGGATGTGGCCGACTCTTGCAGGACTGGCGCTGCTACCAATATCATTTTTGGACTTGCTCTAGGATATAAGTCCGTGATCATTCCAGTTTTTGCAATCGCCGCTGCCATCTACCTCAGCTACTCTCTTGCAGCAATGTACGGCATTGCTGTTGCGGCCCTTGGAATGCTGAGCACTCTGGCCACCGGCCTTGCTATTGATGCCTATGGGCCCATCAGTGACAATGCTGGCGGCATAGCTGAGATGGCTGGCATGGGACACTCCATCCGGGAACGCACTGATGCTTTAGATGCTGCTGGCAATACAACGGCTGCCATTGGCAAGGTACGGCAGCATTCATTGTGCGTAATCCTTGGTTAGCCAATTTGAGGCAGCCAAATTGAATATACTGCATACCAAATTGAATATACTGCATACTGCATGCTTTTCCGCTGCAGTATGGGGAGCAAGTTCGTTAGAGATTGTCTCTTGAAGTTTCAGACGAAGTTAAACAGGAGAGGCACGTGCAAAGAGCTGATACTAGTGTACTGCTTTGCAGGGCTTTGCTATTGGCTCTGCAGCTTTGGTATCCCTTGCTCTTTTTGGTGCATATGTCAGCCGTGCGGGTGTTGCCACGGTCGACTTGATCGACCCTCAGGTGTTTGTGGGACTGTTGGTTGGAGCCATGCTGCCCTACTGGTTCTCAGCTATGACAATGAAGAGCGTGGGTAAGGCTGCACTGGCAATGGTGGAGGAAGTACGACGTCAGTTCAACACAATCCCTGGGCTCATGGAGGGCACGACTAAGCCCGACTACAAGCGCTGTGTTGAGATATCCACTGAAGCCTCTCTTAGGGAGATGATCCCACCAGGCGCACTCGTTATCCTCTCCCCAGTCGTGGCGGGCATTCTCTTTGGCACACACACCCTTGCTGGCCTGTTGGCAGGATCTTTGGTCTCGGGTGTCCAGGTAATGCATGGAAGCCATTGTCACTGTATGTACACATCTTCACTTGCCTTTTCGTGCACCCGTTGAGCAGGTGTCTTTGTCCACAAGTGTGATGCGTAGCTTCTTGCTTCTATGATCTGTTGACGGCCTTCACTGAGCTGCACATGTGCAACAGATTGCTATCTCTGCCTCCAACACTGGCGGGGCATGGGACAATGCTAAGAAGTATATTGAGGTATATGCTATTCTCAGAGGCTTGTGTCATCAGAAGTGATGCTAGAGTTATGCATGTGCCTGACCAACCTGTGCAAGTTGATGCTCTGGTCGTTGTTTTTTTCAGTATCTTTGTGTTGCATATCGGGCACACGATTGCAGCACTGATTGTTTGAGAGGGGCTTCAGCAATGTTGTCTTTCACCATGTGATGAACGACGAGTGCATTTGTATGGAGGGATGTTAGCTGCACTGCTTCAGTTTGTGAAGTAGTGTGCAGCAGTCAGTCTTCATCCTGCAGATCAAGCAAATCTGACAGGGCAGTGGGTTGTCCAGGCTGGAGCTTCTGAACATGCCAAGTCACTGGGCCCTAAGGGCTCAGATCCGCACAAGGCAGCCGTCATTGGAGACACGGTTGGCGATCCTCTCAAGGACACGTCAGGGCCATCACTTAACATCCTGATCAAGCTCGCAGCCGTGGAGTCCCTGGTGCTGGCGCCCTTCTTTGCTGCCCACGGGGGCCTCATCTGGGGAGGCAGCAAGTAGAGAGCACAGTATAGCAGATGCTGTAGTCCCTGCCTGAGATTATGTTCTTTGTTCTCTGGATTAAGCAGCATCATCTCCCACCACCACCACCTTGATTCTTGTCCCATCTGAGTCTGTGACCTTAAGCTTTTTGGTAGCGGCCGGGCCCAGAGTAGTAGAACCGTCGCCTGGCAAGATTTGGCGTGCGCGCTCTCCGTGCCCTTGCAGGCAGATTCTTGCAGAGGCTTCTATGGTGGGAGCAATTTTCATGGAAGCTCGGTGCCCAAGCGTTGATAGCATTTATGAGCAGTAGAAGAATGAGTAGCCTTCAAGTGGCTGGACACCGCCACTTGCCAGCCTCCTCCCGCCAACTTGTAGCATCTCTCTCATCCATTTCTAATGTGCGGACATTCTAGCACTTCCTGGTTGTCTTACCCCAAGTTGCAGCAGCTCATTCTACAAAAGCTTGTAGAATGACAGGATCATCCTGATCGTGTATGCTTGATGCCCTCTTCAGTATACAGGGCGCATTGCCTGTCTTGATGTCCGAGGGCCTTGTCTGAGGTAGTGAAGCCTGCTAGGCCCTGCTCTGGTAGAACTGCGGCGCAAGCTCGGGCAGCCAGAGTGGGTCGATGGCTGTTACATCCCTGGCGTACTGCCGTGATGTCCAGACCAGCTCGTTGAAAACGATGCAGGCTGGCCGCTTGCCAAACAGGACCGAGGATGGATGGATGCTCACTATCTGGCCACTCGCAAGTGCCCTGCCAAGGTAGCATGCAACAGTGCCGTCATGTATGACACTCTGGTCAAAACCCAAGCGCATGGCCAAAGACGGCTGGTGGCTGGTCGGGCGGGAGAGGCCAGGGTAACAGATTGCCCTGGCTTTTGCGAAGGCGAGATTGGATGACAGCCGGCTACGCACCTGTATGTCCCGTTTGGCTGACGTTGTGCGGCGTTGAGGAAGAAGGAGGCGGTAAGGCAGCGTCGGAAGCGCGTCAGATCATCCTTACATGAGGCAAGCGGCAGGCCAGATCCCTTGCAGAGGCCTTGCACCTGCCTGCGCAGTAACATCGGCAACCATATTGAATCAATAACCATGGGAGGGGACATCCCCTGCATCTCACATGACAGCCTTTTTCTACCCAGTAGGTCTTCGTCTGTCATACTTTAGAGGCGTCATCTCAGTCGAGTATTGGCGAAGCTTGATACGAAGTTAACACCAATGCTTCACCGTTAACACACTTTGGCACAACTTTTGGAAGCCCACGAAGAACATCATAGCCAGGTGTGCAGTTGAAGAGAGCTACCGATGGACGTCAGCCGCCTTGCGAAGGGAACGAGCGTTGAGGAAGTGCTCACGGCACCATGCCTGCAGCTCAGCAGCCCGTCCTCTCTGTCGTTTACCAGCTTCATCGCTGTTGTGGACAGCGGCAGAGTTGCCACCCTCGTCCAGGCCCGTGGCAGTGCCCTGGGCCTGGTATGCATGGAACACATTCACCAGCGTGCAATGGTCGCCATCTGGGCTCACAAATTGCTGCTTGGCTGCTCGTACCTGCACAAGGGACTAGGTCTCTTTAGACATTAGCCAGGACATAAAATGAGCCGTGGATTCCGAACCTGAGCACTAGCTCGCAAGGTGCATGAATGCGTATTCTGAGAGCCGTACATACTGCAGCGTGCGTCAATACTTACACTTACACCATTGACAGAGTCCCATCACCAGCATGCAGGCTGCGATCCGCTTCCTTGATGCTGGCAACAGGGAGTCTTGAACAGCTGACATGAGCTGCCTGGAGGTAAATAGGACTTGGTTGCTATACGGTTTCTGTCTGCATTTCAACAATGAAGTGCAAAGGAGGGCACCATTTCGGACAGGGGGCTGGCACCTCGGACTGCTTGTCTTGGGGCGAGAAGAAAACCGACTCAACTGAGAGCATGGCAACTGCGGCCAGCATCTCAGCGCCACACGCAAAGTCCTCGCCAGCAGCAGTGAGCAGGGCTTTGGCATACAGCGGCTCAAGCGGGAGCCGCGCCATGCGAGCACCCAGTGGCTCCGACAGGTCCCCCTCCAGAGTCAGTGCTCCCAGAACATACAGCTGCTCCAAGGCCTTGGCAATTGCGGCTCTGGCAGCGAGGACGCAGCACATATGTTAGATACAACATTCAGCATAAACTGGACATTTTCTCAGACAAGTGGATGTAATATAGTGGTGCTAAAAATGGATGCACCTTGGGGGGGGGTCGAGGAAGTCGAAGTCGAGCACGTCACGGACACCCAGCGCCTTGAGCTGCAGCACAATGCCGGCGAGGTTGCTGCGTGCAACCTCAGGCACGGCCTCATTTGCGAGCGCCTCGAATGCGTCCTCGGTGTAGAGCCGGAAGCACTTGCCAGGGCCTTCCCGTCCCGCGCGCCCGCTGCGCCCCACAATCAAGCTGCCCCAAGCTGAGTGGGAGGCTCAGAAACTCAATGAGTATCTTCAGCTGCAAGTTAAAATCTGGGGCTCAGTCATCTCTGAGACCCAATTCTAATGGTCAGGGAGAAGACTCAGATCAGCCCGAACTGTGAGACAAGAAGCTGATCAATACAAGGCAGAAGCATGCATGAAATACATCTACAATGCATCTCCACACTGAGGCTTGCCCGTTCAGATCTGTGGCTGAACTGACAAGTCTCAGGCTATGAGTCGGCCGTCACAGTGGAGAAGGTCATCTATGGCAGTTGGAGGTATGGCAAGGGTGTTGTATAGCATTGCAAGCACCGTAATGGCTAGGTCAGCCATAGTGCAAAAGCAACCTGCGCTGACGAGCCTGCGCCTTGGAGATGGGCACGACCTCCAGCAGTTCAGTGCCGGCACGCGCACTGTACGCTCGGGCCTTGACAAGGCCGGAGTCAACGACGTAGCGCACACCAGGAATTGTGACGGATGTCTCCGCGATGTTGGTTGCCAGAATTACCTGCAGTTGTCAATTCTCAGCAACCCTGCTAGTCACAGGCAGCTGTAGTAGTGTCTTCTGAAGCATGGTTGTACGATTCTGTAATTAATTGTATGATCCTCGGTGTGGTACTTTTGCCTGACGTTCCGTATAAAGTGTTGGCTCTGGACTAGGTGCAGACGTTGCAGATGACCTTCAGGGTGACAGAAATGGTCCAAAGCAAGCTTGACGTGAAAGGAGATTGAGAACTCTGAATATCACCAAAGGGCTTTAGTATTCTGTGGGCTCTGGACGACTCTACACCCAAACCAAGGATGGGGTGTGCCAAGGCATGACTGATGCAGCAACTAGCCCTTCCAATGTATGGCTGAATGAGAAGGACCTTGCGCACGCCCGGCGGCGCAGGACAGAAGGCGCGCAGCTGCTGCTCGCTGGGCAGTGCCGCGTAGATGGGCACGGGTGCGAGAGCGGCAGGCGGGCCTCCGGCCGCCCGTGGGGGCAGCGCAGCGGCGCGGTCGCGAAGCAGTCGCTCCATGGCCTCAATCTCCTCCTGGCCCGTCAGGAAGACGAGCACATCGCCTGGCCCCTCCTCCCGGTGCACCTGCCGGTTGCCACCAATGGCAGCCGCCGCCGGCAGCCGACAGTTGCCGGGGCCACGCTCGCCTGCCGTCAGGGGGAGCTCGGACGCAGCGCTCTGCCTGCGTGTGCAGGAAAAGCGGCGAGAGCGGCTCTTGCTTAACCTCCAAAGGACCGAACCGTGGACCTCCTTAGCATGAGCCTCCGGCAATCACAACCCCAGGCCAGGTTTGGCTCGGTTGCAGTCCACTGTGTCGAGGGCGGACCTGGAGGATGGTGACGAGAGCGGCATCGAGGTAGTCCGCCTGCGGCGCATCGGTGTACAGGACCTCCACGCGGTGCTGCCGGCCGCGCACGTATGCCGCCGAGGCGGCGGGCCTGCTGCCGCCCTCGCCCCCGCTGCTGCCAAAGTACTGGCGGAGGCGCAGCGCGTCGAGCGTCGCCGACATGACGACCAGCTTCAGCGGGCCCGCAGACGTGGCCCCATCGGTGGCGCCGTTCGCGCCCTCCGAGGCGTGCCGCCGGCCAGCAGCCTCTCTCTGCAGCACCTTGCGGTGGTCTGGCTCGTCCACCGGCGCCGCCCCCGCGACCACCGCCAAAGGCGGCCGCAGCCGCCGGGCCTGCACCTGCTTGAGGAGCCCGAGGAGCACGTCCGTCGAGGCCGTGCGCTCGTGGGCCTCGTCGACGACGACCACGGCGTATCTCCGCAGCAGCGGGTCCAGCAGCGCCTCCCTGGCGCAGCGCAGCAGCTCGAGGGTCAGGATGCCGAAGCCTGGGCTCAGGCATGGCAGCCATGCAGCTACGGTGACACGGAGCTGACGATGCGACGAGCTGGACTTGGAGTCGATGCAGGAGGGCACACGCAGTCGGCTGCGGGTTTCACCGGAGGAGCATGCCGTCGGTGAGGAACTTGATGCGCGTGCCCGGGGAGGACGCGTCGTCGAAGCGCACGGAGTAGCCCACCTCGGCGCCCAGCGCCACGCCCATCTCCTCGGCGACGCGCGCGGCGACGGCGACCGCGGCCACGCGCCGCGGCTGCGTCACAGCGATGGCCTGGCGCGCGCCCGCGAGGCCCGCCGCCAGCAGGAACTGCGGCAGCTCTGCAGCGGAAGGAGCGGGCGGCTGTTGGAGGCGGCAGCGGCGGCGGCAGCGGCGCCATGGCCATGGTGAGAGGGTTTAGGCGATCGACGCACGCGTGGTCTTGCCGCTGCCGGTCTCTCCGACGAGGATAAGCGTGTCGGCGGTGCGGGCCTCGTGCACCAGCGCCGCCTCGGCTGCCACACGACGGCTCGCGCGTCAGCCGCGGCCGCGGCCCTCGGCGGCAGTTGCCGCAGCAGAGCTGGGCCACAGTGGGAGCGCACCGGAGGCGATGGGCAGCGCCGCCCGCTGCGCCTGCAGCACCCGCCGCCGCCGC
>WELB01000326.1:79697-102870 GCA_009602725.1 Spirogloea muscicola | reverse complement strand
CGCCGCCGCCGCCAACGCCATCGCCGTCGGCGCCGCCGCCGCCGCCATGGGGTTCAAGGGGACCAAGGCGGAGAAGAAGCAGGCGTACGACCGCAAGGTGTGCGCGCTGCTGGACGGGCACACGCGCGTGCTCACCTGCACGGCCGACAACGTGGGCAGCACGCAGTTCCAGGCCATCCGGCGGGGCCTGCGCCCCGACTCCACCGTGCTCATGGGCAAGAACACGCTCATCAAGCGCTGCATCCGCGCCTACGCCGACCGCACCGGCAACGACGCCTTCCTTGCACTCTTCCCGCTCCTCGTCGTACGCCCCCCTCCCTCTCTTCTCGGGCCCTGAGACGACGCTGCTGGGTCCTCGAGACGACGTTGTTGGGTCTGGCACGTCGCTGATCGCTCTCGGAGCCAGGCCACCAAATGCTGCGTCCCCTGTGCTGGGAGGAGCCGCGGCGGCGCGGCCGAGAGCCCTGCCGCTGCGCCCTCTGCCCTCTCTGCCGCCGCCGCCGCCGTCAGCCTTCGCCACCACTGGTGGCGGATCTCTTGCGGTAGCAGTCCTTGTTGCGGCGTGCCATTTTGTGCACCATCTTGCCGGAACCCGTTTACACCTTAAACCCCAAACCTCGGCCCGATTGCCACTAGCGGTGCCGGCGGCGTGCCTCTGGCTATGCCTAAGCGGCACGCCGCTGGAGGGTCCCTCGAGCCGCTTTTGCTGCCTCGCAGCCTGAAGGCCCAGCTGACGGCAGCTCTTCCAGCTTTCACAACCTTGTATTGCCTTGTTTAGAATATCCGTATACACTAATGGCTTCCATGTCCTCGAACCAAGCAAGCGTGCAACTTGTACTTCATAACCCAAACTCTCCTTCCTTCTGTATGGGTGGCCTCGCAGGGCAACGTCGGGCTCATCTTCACCAAGGGCGACCTCAAGGAGGTGAGCGAGGAGGTGGAGAAGTACAAGGTGGGCGCGCCGGCGCGCGTGGGCCTCGTCGCGCCCGTGGACGTCGTCGTGCCGCCCGGCAACACGGGCCTGGACCCCTCGCAGACGTCCTTCTTCCAGGTGCTCAACATCCCGACCAAGATCAACAAGGGCACGGTGGAGATTGTCGCGCCGGTAGAGCTCGTCAAGGCCGGCGACAAGGTCGGGAGCTCCGAGGCCGCGCTGCTCGCCAAGCTCAACATCCGGCCCTTCTCCTACGGCCTCATCATCCAAATGGTGAGTGTGACATTGTACTAGAGTACATCCTCAGCTCATGAAGGATCCGGTTGTAGAGGTGCTCAGCAAGCTGGCCTTGGTCACTTTGACTAACGCCCTCGTCCACGACGGTGCCAGGTCTATGACGACGGGTCGGTATTCCAGCCCAGCGTGCTGGACATGACAGACGATGTCCTCATCTCCGCCTTCGCCGCCGGCGTGGGCAACATCGCCGCACTCTCGCTAGGCGCCAACTACCCGACACTCGCCTCCCTGCCCCACACGTTCGTCAACTGCTACAAAAACGTCATTGCCGTTGCGCTGGGCCTGGAGAATTACTCCTTCCCCGCTGCAGACAAGGTCAAGGAGATCCTTGCGGTGAGATGTCCGGGCCGAGCCTTCCACACTTCCTGCTCATTTTCCTTCAGCTCTGATCAGAGGTGGCCCAGCATTGAGATTATCATGACTATCTGACTCTTGATGTCTGACAAACATGTAGACTCGCAAACCACATACCTCCAAAAGCACTAGGTGCAAAATTATCAGGCTGCTAGGCTCCCTTGTCTGGAGGCTGTCAGTGAGCACGTGTCTGAAGTTAAGCCGTTCACGTGTGCAGGATCCTTCAAAATTCATGGTTGCAGCAGCGCCGGAGGCCACCACTGAGGCTGCGCCAGCGGCGGCGGAGGAGGCAAAGGTGGAGGAGAAGGAGGAGGAGAAGGAGGAGTCGGATGATGACATGGGCTTCAGTCTCTTTGACTAAGCAAGCACGCCTAAACCTCTTTCCACATATACAAGCCATTATTTGGGATGCTTTGTCCATAATTTCTCAAGTTGGTACTTGTGGGGAGCTTACTATCTGGTTGCACCAATTTGCATTTACTCGAGCTGCTGCGTAATTGCCTATCGTCGTCCTAAATATATCACCTTTGTTGCTGTTGAATTCCCCCTATCTTTCACTCAAGTTTGTCAGGGGTCCAGGTCTGACCTTCTGCGAGGCTTGAGCTCGTCACAGGGTGGCTCTCTCACCTCAGGGGCTGCTGTTTTTGCAATGTGGACTTACTCGATGATTAAGGAAGTACTGTGCACGTTCTGAGTGTATCTAGGCTCCAGCTCTTGGTCAATGTGCCTGCTGCAGCCTGTCCAGTCTTTCTAAGGTGTTGGAGCCAGCACATGACAAGACTTTACAGAAACGCCAAGCAGTTGTTGCGTGAGCTAGCAACTTGCTTGTTGTGATCAAAGATCAGGCACTGCTCGCTGCTTCATTGTGAGCGTTGACTTCAAAGGGGCAGTTAAAAAGCAGGTGTTTGCTCAATGTGCTCCTTGAATGGAGTTTCCAAAATAACATATCTGCGTCAAGATTGGGCACATCTCGAAGTGATACATCTGCCACAATGCACTTTGGGGCTGCCAAAGCTGCTCCTACAGCTGACTCGAAATGCCCAGTCCTCTGCATCGGTGGTAGGCTACTTATGTAGGTGGAGGTACAGTGCACTAACCGTTCCTTCAGTGACATGTAATACACATATTAATCTAGTCTACTACTTGCCACGGCATGGCATTTAGCTGTTGACGTGGCAAGTGAAGTATAGAGAAGGAAGCCACTGCTGAACTGTGTTGGGACCTGTCAGCCAGCTCGACTCCTGCACGGCGAGCATATGCCAATGGGGCTACTTACTGTAACTGTCGCAATATAGGGTGGTATCTAGGCAAATGGAGGAACCTGGCTGCAACCAGTGCCTCCTTGGCGGCCCACTCTGCACGAAAGCCATGTACCTTGCTAACCAAGACCGCGATGAGGACCTGCAGAGTGACAGCACTACGCTGCAGCCTCAGTACGATTGTCAAGGAGACTGAAGGAGTTGGCCATAGGTGCCATGTGCAGTAACCTACATTCAGCAATATTGTGCCTGCAGCAGGAAGCCACACTCACATGTGGACGACTGTCAGCAGTGTGCCAAGCTGAAACCTCGCAACTCCGGCCATCGTCAGAGTTGTCCTGATTGGCATCACTCCCCAAGCTTTGCTGATTGGCCTACAACAGTACAACTCCACTAGTAAGACAGGTACATAGATATGCCCAAAGTCAAGGGTTGACCAGCAGTCGCTACAATCTGACTTGCTCTTAGCCTTGGTATGAGCAGCTTGCTGGCTATCCCTCGACCCCTTCGCAACAGAGAGTATAGTGACAGTTGCAATGAGCAGGGGACATCAACACACATCAAGAAGCGGTAGAGTTGCAGCGGCAGGCCGCAGGGGAGGACAGACCTTGAAAATGGCAGACCTCCAGCTTTGCCCTGCGTCGTCAACGGAGTAGGTACCACTGAGAGAACCACCTCACAGCCCAAAGAGTATGTAATATACGATGAGGATTGGGATGGAGATGACAGTGCCCAAGCTTACCCTGCGTTCAAGCAAGACGACCCAAAACCCATCAGACCAGATCACATTGATCAAGAAGCAACAAATGATTTAGGTCCAGATTTGCAGCTAATGGAGGTCTATATATTCCTAGGATATTGCCCAGGAAATTACCTCCTATGTGGAATTGAACAACTTATACCTTAGTGTGGGGCTACAATAAGTCAAGCCCCAGCAGAAGACACGCGCAGTCAAAGAGGAAGGGTCCATACCCAGTGCTGAGCACTTCTGCATGGACCTTATACTCATTGGCAAATACAAAAGCCACAATTCCCTGCGGAAGCGCTGCCTGGCAAGAGTTGCAGAACAATCATCTTACACTAGAATTAGATTTGCATGAGCATAGAAAGTTGCTTCATTACGACCTTGGACAAGGTCAACAACATCAACAACAGTAATAACACAAACAACAACAATAACAACAACAATAACAACAACAACAATAGCAGCAACTTAAGCATCATGCACGCTTGGGGAGAACACAAGGCAATGTGCACCTGAAGAGTTGCAATGCGAAGGGTGTCGCCGCGGAGGCCGCATGCCGTGGAGATGCCTGCCATAAGGGCGGGCCCGGCAATGAAGCGCGTGGCGAGGGTCCAAGCAGCGATGCATGCGCCGCATGGGACCAGCGTGTTCTGACTGCCCATGAAGAGACCTGCCAATGTTGCAAGGATGGAAGAGTCAGACAAATACTGCTCTCATAATTAACTCTTGTCGGCAGGTTACCATAAGTGACCTGCACATATGTTTGCAATTAGAAATAGCTTAGTCATGCTGGTCTGATGCTTGGTCTTTGGCACTGCTAGAACCCGAGTCCTAATCTCACAGTCCATTGTCAAAGTGGCTACGCAGGCACCCCTTATGAATTAAAGCCAGACTGACAGCAGAGCTGGCGCTTTGATACCTAGGCTGTACATGGACATGCCCAGGCCAGTGCGAGAAATGATGTCCAAGGTGTTCCGTAGCATCAGCGGCATGCCAAAGTCAAATCTGTTGGACACAGGGGGATGCTTATAATAAGAAAACATTCTATTGGGAAAACGTTTAAGCCACGGCCTGCAGGATTGCCAGAAATCTGGTCACGATGCGTTCGGCTTCAGATAGGATAATAGTACTGGGAAATGCAGAACTGCACATTCCCTGCATACAAGGACAACTGCATCACATGGCAGAGCTTCGTGAAAGACAATAATTGACGATGCGTAAGCAGTGGCCTTCAAGAAGCTTTTCCTTCCGGACAAGGCTTTGATATCATACAACAGCATGTGAGGTAGTCCAAAAAAGATGCTGATATCCACTGTTGTCGGACAGAAAAGCTCACCCAAATGACAGCAGTGAGTATGCAATACCCAGAGTGCTTGAGTACATGTTGGGGTTTGCAATGAGCTTCCGAGCCAGTATCTTGAGTTTCAGGCGCCACGAGGACTTCGGCCTCAGGGCAGCCCGTGAGCGCGACGACGCCTCGGCAAAGCTGACACTGGCGACCCCCCTCCCGCCTTTACTTGTAATCTCCTCGGGTTCCTTGTGACCTGCCTCACCATCAACACCACTTTCCACTCCATTCATATCCCCTTGATCGGATCCTCCGTGCCCTGCAACAACGATGGGCACGGCCAGACGGACAGGAATGTCAGCCCTTCATGCTACCTCTGTGTTAGATATTAGTATTCCAGTGCCAATGCTGATAGCAAGCCCGAGCTAAGTGTGCATCATGGCACAACAACACGTGCTTACTGCAAATAACGGAGCTTACTGCAATTGATGGCCCTCAGCTTTGACCTGAATCTGCAGATGACAGCTCATAGGCCTGCCTGGCAGGTTGCAAGCACTTCACTCAACCCACATTACTATCACAAGTATACTTTGTGATCTGGCACAGACTCCAGTGTAATGTGTCAAGAGCTTTCAACACAAACAAGCTTACCCATGCTGTTGCAGGAGCTTGCTTGGTCACTGGCTGGTCCTGAGCTGGCCTCCTCGCCACAGGGGCTTTGAACTTTTGTTGCCGCCTCCAAAGGTGGCGGCAGAGCCATGCTCAACGTACTCGGGGTTTGGTATTCGTCAACCTCCATCACTGCTGTCAACTCAGCAAGGCGTGGCGAAATAGAGAGCACCCGCACACTCTCCGAGATGGCCGCTCGGCATTCAAAAGCCACGATGAGAAAGGAGTACCATATGATGACCTGCCGTCAAGAGGGACAAGGCTTGCTGCTTGTCACAGGCAGTAAGACTTGGGAACATATTCATGAACTCTTTGCAGCTAAATCCCAGTCAAGGAGCGCTGCAGACGCTGTTGTGACTGATCTTCTTTTCTGGGGTGCTTAGGGGGGTCAGGCTTTGGTGTTCAGGGGCTGTGCTCAGAGCTTTGAGCGCAGGCTCTGAGTGAACGCTACCACATTCTCACTTGTCATGTGATGAATGTGCCACTACTAGCAAGGTTTTACTGGATACTAGAGATTGCCGAACTTCTAAGCTTTCAATGTCATGAGGAGCGTGGCAGAGGTTCCCTGACCTACATGACCCTGCGCGAGTGACTGAATGCGGCCTTACTTGGGCAACGACAATCTGGGCAATGAGGTCCCCAGCACGAGCACCGTACATGGCAGTAAGCACCGGAACACCTGACAAGCCGCCATCAAAGCTGCAGAGTAAGGCCACGGACAAATTTATATTGGACATACCAAGCAGAGGAGGTTATTGCAAGTGCATGTGTGCAAATGAGCACTAAGGTACTGCTGGCCTTTACCGAGTAAGACCAAGAATTTGGTTGGCAGATCTGAGGTGCATATTCTTTATTCCAATGCAAGCGGTTGAGGCTCTGGAGTTATGTTTGTGAAGTGTGCTGTATTTCACCAATAATGAGCGTGTTGGGCAGCGTGGCGACCATGAAGATGGTGAGCGACCAGTCGTAGGCCCACGCGCGGAGGCGATGGGCAGAGGACAGGGTGAAGCGGCGCAGCCAGCGCTTGGGCGCCCAGAACGCGGCGGCCAGGAGCGAGGCCAGGACCAGAGCCTTGCTCACGGTGTCCGCCAAGATGAAGAAGTACTCGATGTGGTAGAGGTTCGTCTCTGCGATGAACTGCCGCAAGTAGGAGAGCAACTTATGATGGTTGTCAGACCCAACGCTGACAATATTTGAGGGCCCAGCTTCGACTCTAAGGTAAGGAGCTTGAGGACTGAAACAAGAATCTATGCTTGTAAGCTGGCACTCAGCTTCCAGAGCGGAAGCCATGGCTGGCGACGTTGGCGGCTGCATGTGAGCAGCTGGAAGTGCTGCATGTGGGCAAGTGCGGCTTGGTGGGCAGCGCGGGCGCGGACCTGGAAGCCGAGGACGGGGACGGCGACGAGGGCGACGACGCGGTTGACGCCGGCGACCTGCTCGGGCGTCAGGATGCGGAACAGGCGCACGGACGCGAAGCCGAGGCCGATGGCGAAGTAGAGCGGCACCACGGCGCTGAGCACGTGGTACGCGTCGCTGCCGGTGATCATCCCGTCCTCCCCTTCTCACCTCCACGCCCACCTCCGCCTGTCGCCGTCGCCGCAGCATCATCTGGCGAGCATCGACGTCGGCGCGGTTTCGTTGCAGCGGCGCTTGTGCTCACACTGACGATCACTGCAGAGTGGAGTGAAGACGAAGAAACGCTTCCAGTAGAGGGCGATGGCTGTCAGTCAAGTGACCACGGAGGCGAGTGTGTCACGGAGTCACTCGTCGTTTCCCAGGATCTAAGTTGTTGGCACACGCTTGACAACGGCCAATACCCCCCAAATGCTCTGAAGTATACCGCGATCAAGCTTGGGTAGGATGGATCACTTGGTACAGCGATCAAGTCTTGACACTGGCGAAGGCACTCAGCCTTAAGCAGCTTGCTTGGTCAGCATCCCCGGATTCCGAGAGCAGTCTTGCCCGGGGTGGTGTGTGACGGATGGCTTTACTGAGTGGGGCGATAGCTGTGAGATGGCGGCGGTGCGCAAGAAATGAGAGGATGGCCAATTTAAGCCAATACACTGTTCAGGCAAAGCTAGTGCAATCAGTGGGGCTACATAAAACCGAAGCCCTATACTAAGGTGGCTAAGGTAACAGTGTTACATTTATACCCACGGGTGAGCACATGTGAGTCCAACAGGCTAATTGGGGAACCAGAGCGCCGCCATGGGAGCTGGTGGCCGCACTTAGAGAGCGCACAGCTTGCTGATGAATAGCCAGAGCTTGGAACTTGCAAGAATTGAAACATTGGAAGGCTTGGGGGCGCTGCAACAGGCAGGGCAGCCCAGCAAAGAACAGAGTCCGTTTCATAATGAATGCTAACCTGGTTTGTAAGTCCTATTTGAGATGGCCACTCATTCCAACTGTCATACGTGTTGCAAATATACCGGTGTTGCAAGGTCATGCAGATGACGGCTCTTTGCTGTCGGCATCACTTGCTATGACATATCATGTCCCAATCCCTAAACCCTGACCCCAACATACCATCGCTTTGCTGGGTACATGGACATCGACAAACAATATGTACGATGCATGGTGCATGCCAGCAACTTACACTGTCAGGACTAGTCAGCCACTGACAACGCATCTACAAAATGTACACAGGTCGGGAGAAACTTCGTTGACACGGTGGAAGGCAACTGCTCGCATTTTACATGGCACTGGGACGCATCCCCCCATTGAGGATCAGGACTTGCAACATTGATGGCGTTTAGCCCAGTACTAAGCATTCAGTGTTGAGGTTGCACAAGATTATGCTCATGCCTGGCTTGCCAGTGGTGCAGATGGTGTGTTTGCATTACCATTACCATATAAAACATCAGCACCACCTGCAAGCCATGCAGCTTACTAAGACATGGTCGTGCTACTACCAATCTGGCATTGCCTACTGGGCCTTCTGGACCACATTGTGCTAAAAGGGGGTGGCAGGCTGAGCAGAGTTGCTGCTTCTGATGCTAACACTTTGTCCTGGTCGAAGAATGCTATCCATCTCCTTGAGGGGTTGCAGTTGACCCCAAGAGGGACCTACTCGTACTTTCACATGCAAGGGAACTGCAACATCAACATACAATGTCCCACACACATTACATACTGCAAGCTGGTCATTTGAGTACTTGTGACACAGGCAACTGCCAACCAAACAGGCACACTCGAGCGAAGGTGTTCTTCTTGTAACTTGACACACGTCCTTTCCTTACAGTACTAAGGTGAGGTCTTAAAGGGCGTGGAATGAGCTCTCACCACGGAGGCTTGCTGCACTCTCCATACAGTGGCGGACTTCTGCGGCTGCTTGATGAAGGACCGACTGGTGGACTTCAAGCAGCAGTTCATCATGCATCTGCGCACAGAATGGCAGTTCGTGGTAAGCTTCACTGTTGTGAGGGCCACCCATTTCCAAATTCTTTGATGAGGGTCATGAAATGCTATTGCAACATCCTGTTGCCCTACTATGTTCTTGCTGGTCACCTGGAGCAGCAAATGTACTTTGCCATCTAGCTCCTTCACAGTAACTTTATCCTTTGTATCTGCTTCTTTGAGGCTGCGAATTCGTGAGTGTAAGTTGAGCATGGCAACTTTGATGATGTCCGCTGCAGAGCCCTGTCATGGCAATGCCATCAGCATAAAGCAGCAGTCTCAGTCTTACTTCCGCAAAGCCAACAAATCACTTCCTCTGACATGGCAGATACTAAGAGGTTGCTTGTTTGAGGGTCATACCAGGTACGCCTGAGGACTAAGCAAGAGCTACATCACACCTGGCAGATAGAGTTGACAGACTGCCGTCTGCCTTTTGCTCGGTCATGTTGAGTCCAACTATTGATCTTGTCAATAAATCGTTTCCGCCCATTCAGGGTTGCAACGTACCTGCACATTCAGGCCATCCTAGAATGATGTGAAAGCAGCAGTGTTGACATGCTCATTGTGCCCAGAAGGAGAGCAATAACCAGCAAGACTTTCCTTGCTGAACAATGTGCTTCAAGTGCTACTAAAACACAGCCGCTTATACAAGCATACGACCTCACAAGCAAAACAAGGTAACTACTCGAAGACCAGAACTTGCTCAGAAGACTTTATGTGTGCATCAAAGCAACATGTACAATCTTGTGAATGATGTTCGAAGATCAGTCTCACCCTCTTTCTTTGCATGAGGCAATCTCTTGTGCCAGCCAAGACCTGACTCCAGGGTATATATCCAGAAACTCCTCTTTGCGCTTTGTGGCTTCCTCCACACAGCACCCAAGCTTGTCCGCAAGAGCATCGCATCCCATCCCATAGAGAATGCCATAGACCAACCTCTTTGCTTTTTCTCGCTCCTTCATTGTGACCTCAGTGCTGTCTCTCTTGAGCCAGCTATCGGCAATCATACGGAAAAGGTCACCTGTCAAGCGCCATAATAAACTGATTGAATCCAGTAATTGGCATTTCGACCATCCTTGCACTCTTATACCAGGGCTGTGCTCTTCACAGCAACAACCTGTATTATTAGATGACTGGCGAACGTTAAAGCCATTTGTATATGAGCAAAGGCAATATTGCTCCTACCGGCAGGTTCACGAAGAATATCAATAAGAGCCCCATCATTTGAAAAATGCGCCATCAATCGAACCTCAATCTGAGAGTAATCGGCTGACAGTAAGACCCACTCTTTCTGCACAGGCATTACTTTCTCTCAGACGTCTTGCAGCAGACTCATTACCCACTTAAATGCTGCACTGCTTGACTATCAGCCAGGAATACATACTCATACGTAATATTCCTGAGTACGATAAGTGTAATGTAGATGCACATTTATGTTAATTACCTATATCAGCATGTCCTGCCCAAAAGCAAACCCAAATTGGCTTAACACGTTTAACAGGATAGGATATCCATGACACAATGAGACACTGTACCTCATGAGGGAGGAAGAAGCTTCGGGGATTGATTTCCAAGCTTGTCACACTGTTGTCCTCATCTTTCCGGGTGAACGTAATGGCATGCTCAACGCACTGCTCAATGGCACACGATCAAAAAACTACCAGAGGTCGTGATGTGAGCTACTCGAGGGGCCAAGCCCGAGGTCAATAAAAGGACAAGGTGCATGGACACAGATTAGGAAGACTAGTCAAATTCTTTTCTAGAGCTTTATATTGTGCAAGCCTGGCACCTTTCACTTCA
Organism: Spirogloea muscicola; assembly: GCA_009602725.1. Taxonomy (NCBI): domain Eukaryota; kingdom Viridiplantae; phylum Streptophyta; class Zygnematophyceae; order Spirogloeales; family Spirogloeaceae; genus Spirogloea; species Spirogloea muscicola. The sequence goes on along the minus strand of WELB01000326.1, from coordinate 92,128 downwards.
AGCTCTGACCTGCAAATTCGGATCTTCCATGGCAAGTCTTCCCGTTGACGACGCAGTCTGCTGCCATGTACCATATATGGTATATTCATCACTGGCTTTCAAAGTTGCATCCAGACCCTCAGTAGCACTGCATGTATCTCTATTCATGTGAAGCCTGCAACCCGCTTTTGCTTCATTGCGAGCAAGTGTACTGTCAACGTCCTTGCAAGGTTTTGCATAGTGGACTAAAGTCTCGAGGGTCGCGTATAGTAGTTTGGAGAGGCTGCGGTGCTCCTGGATGATGTCCACCACTGGGTGCGTACCTCTGCACAAGTAAGGCAAGAAGTAAGTTATAACAGACTAGCGCTTGCATGATCATGATTGAACGTGGCTAGTCAACGTCAACAACCTTTCTCTATGCAAGAGATAGAGCCATTATGAGACTAATAAAGGCCAGCTCATGATGTGTTGTAAGGTTGCATTTCAACTTACTTCAAGCACTCTAATGCCTGCTTATCGGTGCTGAAGTGTCGCAATCCTTTACTCGCTCCTGGAGGCACAGCAAGCCTGAGATGAGAGTAGAGGACCTCTGCCACCTCAGCAGGGGTAGAGACTGAGAAAGTTGTCCCTGCAAGCTGGTGCGCAGAGCTCTCTAATTCCTTGAGCTTCAGCTCCACGGCCTTCTGGCTTTCTTTGCACGCCTGCTTGTCGAAGCGAATGCCATGCAGCTCCATGTCCGCCAAGACCCGTACCTACACGTGATCAGCCCTCACAGCTATTACCAAACTCGTCGCAACCATGACTAGGCAAGGCAGATGACAGGTCTCTGCTTCACATCGACATTTCTGACTTACCAGCGGCATCTCCACGGAGGACAGAGATATCTGGAGACCTTCTGATAGTACCATCTTGCCAAGAACGCCATGCAGGGCTCGCACTTGCGCGACCCGCCTGCAGCAGCCATCATGAGAAACCCTTCCAACCTGCCGGGCCCACCTCCCAGCTCTGGCCGCAAATGCAGCCACTTCAGGTGGAAGGTGCTGCACCACTTTCTGTTCCAATGAGCTAGCTTGTGCTCGCACAGAGCTTTCACGGTCAGGTGATAGAATCCACATTACAATCCTCAGGTCAACAATGGGGTCGTTGAGATGGACGGCCTTCAACTCCAGCAACAAATCATTGCCAGCTGACAGCTTAACTCCCTGGCTTGCAGTATGAGGCCCTTGCTCCCAGCTCCCATACGGCAGCCGCACCACTGGCTTACGGAGAACCTTGACTTGCTCTTTCAGATCCCACCCAATCTTCCTCACACAGCTCCTTTCGAAGATGCTTCTGAGAGCCTGCCACCGCTTCAGACTCCCAGCAACCACATTGTGACTCCCTGGGCTTTCTTGTACACTCTTGGCTTGGCCTGGCGTTCCACTTGACACCTGGATATTTTTGCTCCTTGCTATCTTGAAGTAGTGAACCCGAGAGCCCTCCCAGCACATAGCAACACCCTCTAGGACTGGGCGAGGCAGTTTTCTGCTGATGTGCAAGTCAAAGAAGACATCTTTTGCACCATTCAAGGTTGCAATTGTTGCATGCAAGCCTCCTGGCGTTTTATCAATGTTGACGGGCCCCTGGTCTTCCTTTTCCGCATGACACAAGACCAGTCCTGCTCCTGATGCAGAGTGCTCTCCCTTGCCAAGCACATCATGTGTTGCCTCAACTCCAAAGAGTTTTTCTGCACTGCCATGTTGACGAGCAGTCTTCTGTACTGTGTCAAGCCGTTGTCTGGCCGTTTCTCCAGCATTACAGCAACCTGATGAGCCATTCCTGTCTGCATCTTTGTCTTTGACTTCTGGCGCCAAGAGAGAAGACGCAGCCTTCTTGTGCAGTGGCAACAATGTGGTAGCACCTTCAGGATTGTGTCCACCTTCAAGCGCACTTAAGCTGGAGTCTCGAATAGGTGATGATAGTGCTGAAGGAACAGGAAGACCCAAAGTCTGGAAGGTCAACAAGGCTGATAACCTTGCCTCCTCTGCCTTCTCCAACACCAGCCGCATAGCACCTGGAAGCAAAGCATTCCTCAATCTGAGTTGGTCAACATGCAACAAGGAATTTGCAGCATTCAGCCCACTTGTGCAAGTCCTGGCGACTTGGATAGGACTGAGCTCAAGGGTGAGCAGATGGCTTGCTGAATGTCAAATATGCACCACCAGGCCAGTGATCACACGGAATCTTACCCTTCTTGATCTTGTGCGCAAGAGAGATTAGGTTTCTTCGTTTGGCTTCACTGCTATCTCCTCCTGCCAAGGCCTTCACAATCTCTCCTGAAGATGCTTCTGCCACAGCCTGAGGTGTTCGATAATTTGCCTTGTACAAAGCTCTTGCTCGTGACGCCTGACTTGCACAGAAGAGGAGCCTGATCAGCTACAATTGCTGAACTCGAGTACTATCTCCAGAAGGACCGTGTCCTCATGCACCTTCCATCAAGCTGTTGAGCATATATTGTCAGGTAGATGTAAGAACCTTGACCTGCAAACAAGTGGGATATCCCCTTCTGCAAGGCTCATACCTTGACCAAAGGGATGCTTGTGAGTTCAACAATCTCTTGCCGCACTCCATAAGAAACCCTCCGCTGGAACTTCGAGATCAGACCTTCCAAATCGTGCCATCCAAGCCTTTCGCAGAAGGTGCAAACCATGCCAGCAAATTTGCCAGCTGCGTCCTGGAGACCCTGGACCATGCCTCTCTGCACACCATAGGTGTCACAGATGGTTGCCAATGGCACCTCCTGTTGCAGTCAAGGCTCGATGCTGCTCGTTAGTAACTTTCCTGCCTACACACACAAAGTTGTCGCTCTCAAGCAAGAAACAAGCTCACCCGGAGGTCTTAACCTCAATCACACAAATTGAACACAATACTAGCTCAGCAAAGCCTTACTAGTCATGTCAGGCTACACAGTCACAACATACTGACCTGAACAACTTTGGCCAGGAGAAGCGAGACATAGAAGCGCCTGCAAATGCGCAAAGTGTCCTCTATGTCCTTCTCCTCCTTCTGAAGCCCATTGAATTTCATGCTCTTGACTCTCCTCTTCGTATACAGGTTCTTGGTTTGCCCAATGTGAAGCATCCGCAGTAGAAATGATTCTGTGACCCCTACTCTGACACCCACTGCCTGTTTACAAGATGATGGAAAGGTCAGGCGCTGACAGATTAAAGGCTTGCAAAACTTGGTACACCTGGATGACTGGCAGACAGTGAGCTGCAGGCTCAGCACTCCTAGGGAGAACTGAGGTAAACACCAGGCTGCGAAGATCAAGCATTGGTACAACACATGAATGCCAAGTTCAGCAGTGACTCGAGACCTGATCCTGGGGTGAGAGCCTTAGGAAATGACTGTAGTACTTGCTCCAGTCAGGCTCCAAAGTGATGTAGACAGGAGTTACCTATGTACAACATAGACGGGCAAGTCTGTAGAAGGTCAACAAACACAACAGAGGGCGAGGGCGAATGGTGCTGCTTATTGTGCTAAGATTGTAAGCTTGTCCTATGTATGTTAAGTAATTAAGCAGGTGATGGAGTGCTGTGAACCTTCACAGAGACCAACTTGAACAAAGGCAGATGAGCAGAGAAGGAAGAAGTATCTTCTATCTTGGTGGTCAGTGATGTAGGACCACTACCTGGTACAGAAGGTGGAGATCAGTGGACAGCACAAAGCCGTCTCTGGCAGTTTTGAGATCGTCGTACACAACAAGGGCCTCGTCTGGTGGGAGAGAGGAGCCATAGACGGCCCGGCCTAGTGGAGTTGCATCATACTCTGCCTTAACGGTGTCCCACCTAATTAACTCTCTGTGACACAGCCACTTAAGAGCGGCCCGTGCAGAAGCATATACCTGGACCCATGAGGTATTCGTGATCAGAATATACAGAAGACATAAGTCCTCTCACAGCGAACTAAGTACTAAGCTTTACTGTAAGAGCATGCAGCAACACAACTAAGAGGGGCTCACGGTCATGCCACAGGTTCCCTCGATACGTCGCTAGTGGCTTTAGATTTTGGGACTTTGCTTCAAAACCCTGAGCAAGGTGGACAGTTGCGCTGACCTCCTCGGCAGAGCTTGTGATATGTAGCAGAGTGCACCGAACGAATCGCTGGACATCGGCGGGTGTCAAGACCGATGAACCTGCTACAACCTCCAACAATGCCCTGGTAAGGCCATTCTTCTCCTCGCTGAGACATGATTGCAGAGGGTTGCAATTTCCATTCAGAAGTTGCTCGACCCGTGTAATATCTCCCGGCTTGCACATCACAATCTGTAAAGAGGGACTTCCAGATAGAAATCACCTTTCTCAATCTGTCCACTTAACCAGACACAATTTCCTGGAGACCCAACATTATTCACCATCTTGCAGTGCTTCTTATCAGTCCATGAATCACAAATCTGCTCCTAAGCACGAAATGCTGCCCTTGACATGTCAGATCATACATTTGAGTATGTCATAGAGAGCCCAGAACATATTTAAGAATACTCTTATTTGAGCGGTAAAAGGGACTCACACATTCGCCTTTTGTGTCGATTCCTGCACGACCAGCACGACCAGCCATCTGCTGGTATTTGGTACTATCCAGAAAGTCAAGCCCAACTCTTGGTTGTCTGAAGATGACTCGTCTGGCTGGCAGGTTGACTCCTGCCGCAAGAGTGGAAGTGGCACATAACACTCTCACGATACCTCTTCTGAAACAGGTCTCAACCACCTCCCTCTCCTCTCCCTGCAAGGTAACTAATCATGTCAAGGTGGCAATCCTAGAAGTCATAGTGACTACCAAGACTTGTTGCCACCAGTGTAGCTGCAAGAACCATTTGTGGCTCGAACTTGGACTCACAGTCAGGCCAGCATGATGGAAAGCGACTCCTTTTGGTACTGTTTTAGCTAGAGTAGGGTCAAGGCCACTGGGGCCTTTCTTCAAATCAGCTACTATGTCCTCCCAACCGGCCTGTAAATTCCCACTGCTAGGTAGGAACTTGGCCACATGTCGAGCAGAGGACTCACAGTGACTCCGTGTTGAACAGAAGATAAGCACTGAGTGCCCATCTCTTACTACCTGCTCAGGAAAGGCCAGCGAAAGCAAGAGCTGGGTGAATTAATGGTGTCAAGTTAACATCAGGAGCTTGACTCCCATTCTTTTCAGTGAACCAGAGGTTTCCAAGGCGTAATCACCTTCCTAGCTGGCTAAATCTGTGCTTCAGATGGAAAGCATATCATCACACAATGCTATTTGCTGCTGGACATGGAGGGCAGGTCTTACTTCATGACAAATTTCCACAAGTTGATCAGGGTCTTTGCCATCAATAGTAGCTCGCTTCTTTAGCACCCTCACGGGCTTCATCTTTTTATCATAGATTGTCTCACCAAGCTTCACATATTCCTCTAACGGAACAGGCCGGAAGTTGGTCTCAAACATCACAGCCTGCAGATTAAGCAGCGAGAATTGTTCAATCAAGCTGGCATCTAAATACTTACAACAAACTTCGACTGGCTCAACGCTCTTGCACTCAAATAAAGCTCAAACAGCCCACAAAGAAGTCTTAAACCCCGAATATATGATATATAGTCATTGCAGAATGGAGCAGCAAGATAGCCGATTATATGCAAAAGGGACACATAGTCAGCAAAGGCCCACTTTTGATGTAGAACGGCCTGCGAGACTCTTGAAAAGCTAGACAAGAGTAGCAAGCAAGGCTGGGTTGAAGAAGGTGATGTCTTACATGAAGCCAGGTAGCCACAACAGACGTGTTTGGTAATGTAGCACTCATGCCAACTAGTTGCAGACCATCCCCGGCTTCGCTCTTGCTACTGCTGCCAGCGGCATCAGCCAAGGGTGGGCTGTTTCCAGACCCAGCTGCTGTATTCGCGACCGGCTCCCCAAATCCAGCCGAGTACTGCAGTTTTGTGAGAAGAAGCTCCAAGAGGTAACCGCGGTCTTCATCTCCAATCTGTCACACAGGCCAGATCAGTGTAAGTAAGATCTGAGAAAGGGGCTGAGGCGTAAGAAATTCACATATGAAGAGTCAGACTATATCTATAAGTACATCACAACTGGTAATCCTCGATAACAGCCAGCAATCTCTGCATCACTTCATTGATGACCAACAAAAGGGTGTTTATAGAAACAACCACTGTTCACAGGCATACCATATGCATCTCATCCACCACAATGATAGCAATCTCCACAAGCCTTCCCTCCTCAAGGAGCTTGTTGACCACTGTATTGGCCTTCTCTATTGTGCAGACTGCCACAGCACAGTCCTTTGGCAAGGAAGGGCCTCCTTGGGATCCAAAGAAGCAGACCACTCCTTTGGACAGCGGCTCAAGGAGTGCCTCCATGTGTGCAGCCTGCGCTTACCCAGTACGCATACAACATCAGCCTATGCCATGCTTCTCCTCAAGACGAGAGACTAAACATCATCAAGGCCAACACTCAGTTGCACTGTCTACTACCTTCTCTGCAGATAAAGCCACAAAAGGTAATACTATGATGGCCTTCTTGTTAGTGGCCATGATTCTCCTTATCATAATGATCTCTGCCACCAGACTTTTTCCAGCACTGACATTCATAACCACGAAACTTAGTCAGATAACGTGCTTTTGTACCTAAGGGAAAAATCCCAGACAAATAATCATCAACTTCCAAACCTTCGACCAAGGGAAGGAAGAGTTTATAGATAAAGTAGGTGCCAACAAGCATGTGTAATTGCTTGATCAATTTGACACATCACATGAGTCTTCTTATACACCCTGGCTATCAAGTGTGTTGAGTGTGGAGCCTAACTGATAATAAAATTGTTTAAGGCATGCCCGAGATCAATGAAGACTACCTAGTAGAGGCACAATAGACGAGGTTTTTCCCATGTAACACCCCATCAAGCTGAAGGCAATCCACTTGCCATCTGTACAAAGACTTCACTCCCTTCTCTGCATAGACCTTGCACACGTCTGGTGGCAGCCAGGCACCCAGGTCGGTATCCTCATCCTTCACAATGGTCAATCTTGCAGCATCAACTGCACACAGACTTGGCACAGTAGATGGCATACTTCCTCCTGATTGCACAATGTGTGCTTTCCTGTCTGTCATGCCAAGCACCAGGGACTGCTTGGGTGGCAGCTCTAATGTCATGGTATCCTGTACAGCTGGCTCAGCTCCGTGATTTTCCGCATGAACATGCGTGCAAGGCGGCAAGTGCTTGAGAGTAGCGGGCTGTGACTCCAAGAAAGCTTCCTTTGCTACTGTGAGGAAGGTCTGCATTCCAGTGGATGTAGATGAGCCAGCCTGAGCAGCTGCCATCTCCATGCATCTCTCATTGGGTAGTCCGGTATCAGCTTCTGAAGCAATTGCTGGACATTCTGACTTTGTGACTTGCCCATCTGGTACAAGAAGCGAAGCTGCAGCAGAATTTGCGCTGCTTGTAGGAGAAGTTGGTATGCTTTGCTGGATCGCGTTTCCTCCACTGCGTGGAAAACTGGGATGTGACTTCATGATACGATCCGGTAAACTCTGCGTAGTTGGTGCCAGCCGACTTTTGCCCTGCTGGCTGACTGCAAAACATTAAGTAACACATGCGTGTGACCAGATGCACCAATCAATGCCTGGCATGGAAGCTCTCATTGAACATCCACATACAATTGCACATCAGCTGAGTAAGAAAATACATATCCAACCCAGACAATGTGTGATCAATGCATGAGGCGTCACGGACGGGTTGTTGTCTGTCCTGTCTTGGCATGGCAGGCTGCTTGACTGAGTCATACCTGATTTTCTATTATCGAGTGTCCTGGCTCCTTCCTGCTCAGCTGACCTGGTCTCTTGCTCGATCAATGCACTATTTTGTTGCTCAGTGCAGCAAGTGGTTGGTGGCATTGCCACAAGGGTCTCGCACTGCACTTTGAGCTTTCCATGTGCACCCTCAGCTCCTAACCTGTCTGCCAGGTGTATGCATGCCTCCCAAAAACCGTCACCAGGAGAATTGTCACCTTTTGCTTCATCAGAAGAGGGCCAGCCAGCCTCTAGGTCCACCACATTCTGACTGTTGCCATTGCATTTCCTGTCTTCCGTTGAATTCTTAGGATCCATGTAGCATATGGTTGAGGGTTCCTCCTTTGCCAAGATATCACTGCCACTCCTTCTGACCTGCTAATGAAACGAGCACTGCTTAAGATAGCCCTGCCTGACTAATCGACTTGCTGGGCTCAAGCCTCGTGGAGACAACAGGTCTTACATTGTGGTGGTGGACTTGAGCTTCTTATCCTTTGAAGATTGCAGCAGCCTGATGGAAGATGATCACACCTCTTTTGCTGCCAAGCCCTCTTCCAAACACTGCTTGCTGAGTATGCCTATGTTTTCGTTGACTACCAAGTTTTCTTCAGCTGCTGGTGACCCTTGAGGACCTTTCCTGCACGGCGGAGAGAGGAGAAGACCTGGATGTGTCTGCTGCATTGGCCTGTCTGCCATGCCGGCTTACTCACATGCATGCATCTAAGTAAACACTTGTATCAACAAGAGCTTGAAGAGAATGCAAGTACACTCTCCATTAGCTTCAAATCACAAATTGCTTCAGGGCATGAGTTACTGGTCTTACCTGCAATACATGCCAAGGAAGTCATTGGCGCAATCCACTAGGAGTCCCTCAACTACCCCCTGCTCGCTCTGGCATGTGGCCTTGTCACAGTCTGATGTCTTTCTGCTCGTGCTTGTCCCTCTCTCCAGTCCTCCTTTGTCTGAATGGGTCTCAGGCCTATTCGAAGCTGTGGATGTGCAAGCCTTCAGCAATGGCAGTAATCTCTGCTTGACAAGGTGCTGACTCACCGGGCCAGCATCGTCACCCCCTCGCTTGAACCCTTCCTCAGAGACACATGCTTTTTGCAAGTTAGCCACGAGTCCTTCGCTGCTGACTTCCGTTACATAAATGGGGGTGCTCTTTTCAGCTGCCAATAACGGGCTTCCGCTGGGCTGAGCCTTGTACTGGACATGCTTGACTTCAGTGACGGGTTTGACAACAAGTGGCCTGATCTTCTTTGCCGCAAAAAACTGCACGGGCAGACAGTATGCATCAATCCTGCGCACAGCTCACAATATGGTGATAGAATTGGAATCGCCTTGCTGATTTTATAAGACTCTGCACATTTGAACCAGTGATTGTATACAAGGTCACGCTCACCGATCTTATTGACCTCCCGCAATGTTGATAATGAGAAGTCGAACTACCGGTAAGTATCGCATTCTCCACCATCTGTACTAAAACTTGATACCTTGGCATTCTAAAGACCTTGACAATGGAGACCTTGACGAACGAAATCACTTGCTAAACTCTCAGCAACACCGTTCGGGAAATTTTTTTTCAATCGACCGAGTTTGGGGCATGAGAAACCCTTCAGCCTCACCCCGTCAACTCTCGCCACCTTCCGCTTGATGGGAACGGCTCCTGTCTGCTGTGCACTGCCCTCCATACTTTCAGCTGCGGCAAGCGCGGCCACCTCAAGAAGCCGCGCTGGACACCGTCAGCACGGCACGGCCGCCGCGGTCGCATGCTGGTCGTGAAGACACCGAGAAGCAGCGCGCCCTCGCGCTTGCAGATATGGCAGCTGTCACTGGCTCGCTGCCGGCTGCTGCCACTACCGCAGCCTCAGCGCCAGGCTCTAGGAGGCGATCCCCGCTTCCCGGCTCTCGCACAGGAGTTGGGGGACTCTTCAAGCCCGGCGCGAGGCGGCGGCGGGCGCCGCGGCGACGCCGCTGGCGCCGCCGAGCGCGGCGCGTCGTGCGGCGAGGCACGCGAAGTGTCAACAGCACGCTGCAGTGGGAGAGCTCAAGCAGGTTTCGAAAGGGAACCCACGCTTATCACGTCGCGCACTGATGGGAAAGCGCTCGTTATTAACGGCGGGCAGCTGTCGTGGCCGGCCAAGTGGCTGCGAACATGCGCCAATGGTGCTCCTATGGCAACGGCCACTAGCCGTGCTGAGAAGCAGGTTCATGGCAAGACAAGAAACGCCCCGCAAGGGGTTGAGGGCTGTGGAAAGCAAAGAAGGAAAACGAAAAGCCACACTAGGATAGCAAGGTCATAGAAGAAGGGGCCGAGGGCCGTGACAAGCCAGTCCACAGGATGTTGAACAGAAAAAAGAGCCCCTTCTCGTTTGCAGCAGGTCTTGAGTGCAGAAGGGAGAGAGGAAGGCGCGCGGCGCGCATGAAATGGAATGGACATGCTATCTGACAAGCTAAGCTGAGGAGCCAGAGCACCACCATGTAAGCCATAAGCCTGGCCTGATGGGCGCCCAGCACGCTGATCTATCGCAAATGCCTGGGAGCGCTGCAGTCTCAGTGAAAGCTGCAATCTTCAGCAAGCAATTATTGCTTGCAGGACGCTAGAATGCCCTAAGCTACCCGCCCGATCACGTCGGCGGGCATTGACAAGCTGTGCCAGGCGATGGAGGAGGGAAGACCACTCCGTACCATAGCCGCCATAAGTTTCCGTGGTACACGGGAAGAAGTAGGCTCGCGAGGTAAAGACCAGAAGCCCACACGCCCACCTCTATGTAGGGCACCCCCCCCTAGCGACTGTAAGTCTAGAGTTGTCAGTCGGCCACTTGCCTTGACCCCTCTTAGCAGGGCTTGCACGCAGTAGTTTTCACTTAATGTCGTCTCTTTCGCATACAAATGAACTGCATATTGTGATTCCCTTGATTAGTGCAGATATGGCAACCGCGTGACCAGCCTTTCAGGCCGCTAGACTGAGTCGCTGGGGTCAGAAATGAAAGTCCACTAGTAACGCATCAGTGAGATGTGCCGGGCACTGCCAGGCCTTACGCCAACCAAGATCGCCTTGCCGTTGGGAGAGCCACTTCTCCTCTTTTGGGGGAGCAAGAGCTTGAAGATTAGGAGCATAGTTCCATGTCTCCTTGTTCATTGGTTTCCGGCTGGCCTTTCACACAGAGCACCCGCCCGCTTTGAATGAGCTTATTTCTCTGCATACGTCTGGACTGGAGCCCGCTTTCTTGACTTCGCAGGCACTGCCCTCAGACGTCCTGCTGCTAATCAATCTGCTGTTAATAACAAGTTACTAGAATCTCCGTGGTCTTATGCTTTCCGGCTCCCTTTGAAGCTTGTTCAGTCTCTTGTGGGCTGGCTATTCGCCTCCTCTGGAGGAGCTGCTTCTTTGCTTCGTTTCTCTTGCCTTAACAGTGCACTAGCGAAAGTTAGAAGTGGCTCTTCCCATGGGGGCTGTGAGAAGCCAGCCCGAAAGAATGGACAAGGGTCAAAGGGGCCAAACTACGAAGACCGAAGTGGGTCTCCCAGTAAGGGCAAGAGCTGTGAATAGCCAGCCCGAAAAGGGAGAGGGGCTCGCCCATAGCAATAGTGGCCTCCTTTTACCATGTTTGGCATTGTGCGAGAGGCGGGATACCATCCGGCGATGGAGGTGTCTGGGATCATGCCAATCTCCTCAAGGCGCGGCAAGCCATACGTGCGGCGTCTGGACGTGGTCGCTACCCCGCGGGGCAGTGGGCCTCGTCTGCTCTTGGACGTGGTACTGATCGACGCATACAAGGCTGGCGCACCCACGTCAACCGTGTCTGGCTGGGCCACGTCCAGCGCGGAGCGCAAGAAGGAGCGGCACTACCATGATCATCCTCGAGGGGACCATCTTTACCCGTGTGCCATGGATATCTACGGAGGCTACGGCGTGAAATGGTCCTCCCCGATCCAGCATCTGGCCCGGCTGGTTGATGCGTGTCGTCGAAGTCGGGGGGGCAGCTTGGGCCACTCCAGCATTCCGCAGGCCTTAGTTGCATATTACAGAATGCGGCTCTCGCTTAGTTTGCAGCGCTCGCAAGCATTGGCTCTTCATCAACGTGCAGGGCGCGCTCTGCGTAAGGCCTCCGGCTTTCGTGGCGGCGCTCCAGCAGCCCAAGTTAGCTTGTCAGATTTGTTTGTGCTCACCCGTGGGTATTGATGTCACCTTAGGCACCTTACTTTACGTATATTTAGCCTTGTTTAGTCTGCAGTAGCCTTCGCCTGAACAATGTACTGGCTTGAATTGGCCTCCCTTCATTTCATGCGCCCCGCGCGCCTTCCCTCTGTTCTCTTCAGGTTGACGCCTTTGGGCGGGAAAGTGCATCGTAGCTGGGCAATGGTGTGCGGAGCGCGCTCCGCGAAACGGGCGCCGAAGCTGGTAGGCAACGCGAGACGCGCAGCAGACGCTTGCGCCCATTCTGGAAGACGCATCGAAGATGCGTGTATATTAAGAGATGGGGAGGCCATGTGTGGCCAAGTACAAAGGCAAGCACATTGGACAAATGTACGTCACCTGCTGCTAAGCTGACCCGCTCAGTAACCACGAGTCAGCACATAGAGGTCGCTAGCTGACGCTCGAATACCGGACGGCAATTGACTAGCTCTTGTGCCAGCAGCTAAGG
>WELB01000326.1:61804-77283 GCA_009602725.1 Spirogloea muscicola | reverse complement strand
GAGGGAGAGGGAGAGGGAGAGGGAGAGGGAGAGGGAGAGGGAGAGGGAGAGGGAGAAGGGGAGGGAGGGTGAGACTGGGAGGCCGAGAGTGGCGGAGAGGCCTGCAGCAGTGGCCGCCAAGGCGGCCGCCGACGCTGGCATGCCACCGGGGCCTCCGGTTGCCGGTGGAGCAGGGCGCAGGAGAGACAGAGGTTCCCGAAGAAGCGAGGCGCGGCAGGACAACCGGGCCCCCGAGCAGGGCCTCGCTGCCGGCGGCCGGGCAGCGCCGCCGGCTGTCCGCCCGCCCGCCCACGTTCCGGCCGCCATCAGCGCCAAGGGGCCCCCGCCGGTGCGGCTGGGCGCGAAAGCCACGGCTGCATCGGGGGCCAAGAGCCCGAGCGCTGCTGGCGGCGGTCGACTTTGGGGCCGCAGGTTGCCGCCGTCATCCGAGTACGGCGGCGCTCCAGCGGCCCGGCGGCCGGGAACGGCGGCGCCCGTCGGGGCTGGCCATGCGGTGGCGCAGCAGTCGCCCGGGCCAGTGCCCTGGTCGCCGCCACACCGGCAGCCTGTGCAGCCATCGACGCCGGAGACGCCAGCGGTGAGCGCTGCTGCGCAGCCGCTGCCACAGGTGCCCCGCCCTGCCACCACAAGCAAGCCGTGGCACCGGCTTTTCTCCGTGGTGGCCAGCTCCGCGCCGGCACCTACAGACCCGGTGCTGCCGACGCCGCCACCCAAGCGTGGGCCGCCGCACCTGCAGCAGGTGTGGCCGGCGCCGCCGCTGCCGCCGCCGCCGTTGTCTCAGGAGCTGAAGGTGTCCAGCAGCAGCGGCGCTGGCGACCTCGGCATTCCCTCCTCGTCGCCCTTCCTCTTCGGTCCCGCCGCGACGCTCTTCTCGCCACTTGTTACGTGTGCCCTGGACGTTCCGAGCTTGCGTAGCGAGCAGCCGCCGCCGGCTGCCAGCTTGGACCAACCCCCAGACTTCGACCGCCTGCCGCACGACTTGCTCGTGGACGACTGGATGCTCGTCAATACGACGACGCATTCCGTGGTGGGACTGCCAAAGAGCCCGGGTGCTGCGGTGGCTGCCGATAGCGATGGTGGCGGCTGCGGCAGCGACGAGGGGTGGCAGCTGTGGGGTCCTCCGACGCCGCAGCTGGCACCGCCACCGGCGGCCTTCCGGCCTGCTGCCATTGGCAGCGGCGGTAACAGCAGCACACTTTCACACACCGCCGCGCCCTTCACACCTACAGCTGCCGTCGCCACCACAGCCAGCGGCACCGTGCCAGCGGCAGTATACACTGCTGAGCCGGGTGGCCTCCTTCGGCAGCTGTCCTACCAGGCGCAGCCCTTCATGCCTGCCTCCTCTGCTGCTGCCACAATCACCACCCCCTTTCCACTTCCTGAGGGCATCGCAAGCCCCGCATACCTTCATGGGCGCCAGCCTTCGCTTCTGCCGCAGCAATTTCCGGAGGACGAGGCTGCAGCAAGGCTCCCCACGTCCCTCTACCCCCTCATCACCAGAGACGAGGAGTTGTCTGGCAGCGACGACAAGTGCTACATCAGCGGCTCGCCTGGCACTGGGGCGCTGGCTGGCGAGGGGGGTGACGGGCGGCATGAGCCAGTCATTGTTGCGCATGACGAGGAGTCGCAGTACCTGCCGGCAGTGTTTGTGGACTGCATCACCAAGGAGGTGATGGTCGACCCAGTCATCACCGCCGATGGCCACTCATACGAACGGTCCGCCATTCAAGTATGGTTGCGGTGAGGGCGCCTCGCATACTAACTCTCTCCCAACTCATACTGCCGGTTCACTGGCAAAGTGATGCTCTAGTCGCCCTCTTTTTGTGTTGTGAGACTTCTGATCTCTCAACCTCGCTGCTCCCTCTTGAGACCGCGTCAGGCACCACGACACGAGCCCGATGACAGGCGAGGTGCTGCCGGCGCCACCACCAGGAGCCGGCCTGGGCGTTGACAAGACGTTGCGGCCCAATCACATTCTACGAAGCCAAATACTGGAGTACCGCGAGCGCCTGGCCCGCGGGTGAGTCAAGCACATTGCTGCAGTCTGTCCCCAACTGGAGCTGCTTCTTGATGAGGACTACCTTGCATACCTGCGAGCATCCCCTGCTTATAGCCGCCCAGGAATTGGGTGGCATGCACTTGCAAGCAGTGCCGCTGCTTGCTTGTGATCAAGTGGGTGCTGATTTAGGACGATCCTATGCTATTGCAGCTTTGACCTGAATCCTTCTTGTGGTGCTTAAGTTATGGGCTGCTGACACTCTGCAATCCATCAATTGATTGCAGGTTGGCAGTCTCCCAGGATCCCGCTCGGCTTTCTGCAGCTCTCCCGTCCCGCCTCTTGCTAGACGATGGCATGTGGACCTCCAGGTCGGGCAGCTTGTAGTAAGTCATGCTAGATTCCACAGCTTTTGGCGCTCCTTTTGTGCAGAAAGCGATGAATTCTTGGCCCACGCTGGGAAGCTGCACAAGGGCGGCCTCAGTTCCAAGCCTGTGCTTGAGGAGCCACCGCTGGGTGGCCCAATTCTGGCCAGCGATTGAGTGCTGCCTGCAAGCAGCTACTCCGTGTTTTTCAATGTCGACACTAGAAGCTGCGGTGCAGTCCCCAGTGTCCCATGTTGCCACCGTGTCTGCATTATCTTTGCTGGAGCCACTTTTCGGCTCCTGCTTCCGAGAATAATTAACTTGGCAGGATTGCTTGTTTAAGCGGTGAGGAAAGAGGGCAAAAGAGGCCCAGCTGATCAGGTCCGACATTATCAGAGTAGGTCGCAACACGCTTTCATAACATGGCCATTGTAGTCCTGCCCTTGCGCTTCTTTGGCATGGCCAATGGCACGCCACTCCCATTTGCACCAGTGCCTGCCTCGGAGCCAACGGCCTGAGCCAGCCGCTTGTGCTTGCTGCCGCTGAGGTGGTCCTTAAAGACCGTGGCGGAGAATGCCCTGACCGAACACGTGGAGCAGAAATATCTGCACTCAACACAACAACAAGCGCGAGCCTTGTGCACTGCGTGAGCTCGGTGGTGCTAATGAGGGCGGCATCTAAGCAAGCTCTTCCTGTGCATGGCCAATAAGAGCATGAATACTTCCAGTTGCAGCGTGCTTCAGCTTGCTGCTAGGCAGCCCGTGGCATTATGGCCAGCTAAGGTGCGGCGGTTGGGCAGTCAGGTGGGGGCTGCAGACTTGGGCTTTTGCTTGGCAGTCGCAGCAGGGCGCTCTTTGACGACGGCCTCCTGAGCAAACGGCAGCAGCTTCTTCCTCTTGGCCTCAGGCGGGCCAGCGGGGAGCTCCCCGTGCTCCTCATCCTCCTCGTCATCCTCCTCTGCTGCATCCTGCGCCACACAAAGGGCACCTCGGCTGCTGAAGCGCCGCGCAGAAGAGGAAGACAAGCCAATCTAGCACTGCAGGCCTTGTAAGTGCCGCTGGGCGCCGCCGGGGATGCCCAGGACAAGCGTCGCGCCTGCTTCGTAGCGCCCACCTCGGGGTCCGAGAAGGACTCCACGTGCGTCACCTGCACACCGCGCGGGTTTGCTCCACCTGCAGCACCGGCAGCGGCCCGACCACCACATCGATCACAAGGCTGCGCTTTTGGGCGCCCAGATCAAATTTCGGGACGGCATCGAAGTAGCCCCCTCAGTAAGCGCCGCGGCAGGGGGGCGCACGACGTAGGAGCCAGTGCTGGTGCCCATTCAGAGGCTGCCACATAGCCCAAAGTCACGAGGAGGGGCGACCACCGCTGCTCCGACGCGGCCCGAGGCCAGGGCCTCGCAACGAGGGCCGGCATAGTCTACCACGTCGCCAGCAGGGTCCAGGAGATGGCGGAGGGAGGCGCGGGCGGGGGTGCCTGCGATGGAGGTCTTGGCGCTGTGCACGGCGAGCTCGACGAGGTCCGGATCCAGCGGCGCGCCGCCCGACAGCTTGCGCCGCAGGAACTTGGCCAGCGCCGTGGCCTTGTTCGTCAGCAGCGGCCCGCCGGGGTGCGCCAGCCGCGGCGCCGNGCAGCGCGGCGAAGCGGCTGGCGCGCAGCGCGCGGCGCTCGTCGGGCGTCAGGGAGCCGAGCTCCGCGAGCGATGCCGTCGGCCGCGGCGGCGCCATGGCGGGCCAGGCCCTAACCCTAACCCTAGAACTGAACACGGCCCCCGACCTCCAGACCCTAAAGCCCCTGAGGCGCCAACAACCCACCTTCCCGTACCAACCCCCGCGGCTTGCATCTTCTGACTAGAGGTTACTGAGAGTCCCCTTGCTGCTGTCTTAGTACGTAGCACCCAGGCTTCTTCTGTCCTTGTCCATTCTTTTTTGGGCTGGCTTTCCAGCCCCTATCCTCAATGGGCGAGCCCCCCCTCCTTTTGGGCTGGCCTCTCCCAGCCACCACTCAATCTGGCCGCGCTTGCTTCTTAGTACTTAGCACCCAGGCTTCTCCTGCCCTCGTCCATTCCTTTTGGGCTGCCCTCTCCGGGCTCTGGCTTTCGTCAGGGTGATAGCTTCCCGGCAGCTAGTCTGTCGGATCTGAGGCTCCTCACTCGTACTTATTGAGTGATCCATCCTCCCCCTGTTTTACCATTGCATCCTCAGGCCCCTTTGTAGCTGCTCACAGCTCTTAGGCCCCTCTGAACCTTTGTGAATTCTTTTTGGGCTGGCTTTTCGCAGCCCTTGCCCCCATTGGGAGTGCCACTTCTTCTCCCAGCCACCAGTCAATCTGGCCGCGCTTGCTCCGCGGCTTAGCGTGCACCTCGGCAAGTGAACAGTGCCCCGTGGCTGCTCAAACCGTCCGTGCACTCTCGTCCCAACGCCTGGCACCTGCGCGCTGGCCGTGCTCTAGCTGCAGGCTCTGGCTTTCGTCTAGGGGACTGCTTTCCGGCGGCGACTCTTCCTGACTTGCGGCTGCCAAGTGGAGGTTACTAAGTGATCATCCTACATGGTACTTGCTTGCTCATGTGTTTCAGCGCTTTTCGGCCCCTTCAGACCTTGCATTTTTCGGTGCTGGCTTCTCAGCAGCCACAGCCTACTACTTTGTGCACAAACAACGGGGCGTTGAAGTCGACGCCACCCGGAAGCGGGCGGGGTCCGTACTTTTACGTGGATGAAGAGGAATGCACATTATTCTCCATATGAGCTCATCTCGTGCACATCTAATAAGGTGGTCGGATCGTCATAGTGTAAACAGGTTGCTAGAATCGGCAAAGTAATGTTGGGCATCTGATTGCATTGTCCCTCCATCGCATCCTCTGGCCTATCGCGATTTGTACCCCTAGTGTGCCCTTGTACAAGCCTCTATGTGCTCCAACAAGCCCCTCTTATGACTCATGGACAGTGGAGCGGAGGCTATGGTTGCAGACTGTATCTGGGCCACCGTTAGCCGCCACGGCCAGGCGCGAAAACAGCACACCTCAGGACACGTTGGCCGCTCACACGCTTTGCCATGCCTTCGCCTCCAAGCTCAGCCTTCGCCTTCTGCAACCTTGACGTGGCTTGTTACAATGAGCTTGCGTTGCACCAAGACTCCTTGCTGCTATTGCTGCATGACCCCGGACACGAACTTCTACGACCCTGTAAGGAGACAGCTGGTGCTGGTAGGAGGAGATCTGTCCTTGTGACCTCCCTCGAAGGGGGGCTTGGCTAGCGGCGACATAACTGCCTCGCCGTCGCCTCGCAGCTGTCAATGCAACCAAAGTCCAGGCTTTTAGGCAGGGCCGCCACTCACCTGTGGTTAGGAAAGGGCGTCCTTCTCCGCCCGCGTGCTCTGCATCTGGAATCCTACTCCTGTTGCAAACTCTGCTGCAAGTCAATCTGCTCCCTACAGTGCTGTGGCTCGCTTCCAAGCGTCCAGCGGTTGGACCCTCGCAGCGATAAGCCTCTTAAGTGAGCCGCTAAGTCATGAGTTGGCCATGCGCGGGCAGTATCACAGGCCCCGTCTGCGCGCTTGTTCTGTCATTGGGATCAGCGCATCGGTTGTACTTCGAGGACGTAGGTATAAGCATATTGTTCAACTGGGATTTTTCGGGCTACCGATTTCCAGCCTCCTCGCTGACAATGTGATAGACGCCACTGTTGCCTACCTGGGTGGCAACCTTCAAGTGAGGTGCATACCGCTTATGTCATGGCGGTTTGTGAGGCCCCACCCTTCACCCGGAAGCCCTGGTCGCCCAGGTCTCGGTGAAGGGACTTGGCTGGGTCTGGACGCGATAAGACTACTGTGGAGGAGCTTACCAATGCTGTTTGGTTAGGTATTGCCACAGTGTAGCTACTCGACGAGACTTGCTTGACGCACAGCAGGACTTCACAAGAGCAGGGCTGCCTTCTACGCGCTTCTGTTCCTAGGAGGACGCAGCTGGGACGGGCGGCCAACACCCTGTCAGGCGATTGGGCAGGGGCTTATCGGTCTTCAAAGTAACCAATTGCAAGACTGTCAGAGGCTTGGGTTGTTTGTAGTCGGAATTAGGGAACAATTAAGGCTCACGCCTGAAGTCGCGGCTTTTAGCTCACTTCTCTCATTGTAGGCGCATGCGCCACCCCTACTGGCTTTGCATTGAGTTCCAGTCGAAGCATTCTTCGTGCACAGCATGGCCAATGGGCGTCTGGCAAAATGTCAATGTACATCTTAATTAACAGCCCTTTCGCTTACCAAATATTGGTTAGAAAATTATTGTGTAAGCAGGACAAGTTTCGAGCCTACGGCCTAGAACAATTGATGCCATTCACGTAACTCGTCATCGTCCTCTGCATGAGTGTCAATGTAGCCCAGTATCTCTATTGCAGAGTGCAGGCAGGCTTGACAAGAAATTGCGAGCAACTAAGCTGCAAGCAAGGCCCCTTGCAACGCATGTCAGGGCTTGATGCACACAACACTCGTGCCTTGAGGTTTTTGGCGACATATATAGCCAGTGGCCCACATCTCTCTATGTAAGCCTGTCGATGCTTATCGACGGTAAGTCGAGCCACAACAGCAAAGATAAGGGTTGAGACAATGCAAGGAGCATGTTGTGAAAGGGTCTCCAAGCTTTTTCTGCAAAGTGACCATGTTTGAAGCTGATCAACCTCAATGAGGGCGATTACATGACCATTCAGAACAAGTGTCTCTTCGCTGCTTATTCACGTAGTCTTGTGAACTGCTAAACCGTATCTATGCGTCCATCCGTCAGAAAGAGTGCATGAATTCGCAAGCGCATATACAAGACCAGCAACCATTATTTTGCTTGAGTCTATACCTATGCCTCTCTTGTGTCAGGTGCCTTGAAAAGAGAGCTGTCAGCTGTATGGTCTAGCTTGGGGGTGCTCCTGAGGGTGGGAAACTAGCAGCGTAGTCAAGTGGAGGATGCATCTGTCAAGCTTTTCCGTAATTAGGTGGATAAGCGGGGCCGTAACCAGGCTGAGGAGGAGCTGGATATCCTGCTGCTGGAGGATACGCAACTGGTGCCTTTGGGAACATGTCTGGGTTGTGAGCAGCCAGCACAGCAGCAACTTGTGCGTCCTTCTCCCTGGCCCTTCTGAGCGCACATCTCCGCAGGAAAATGATTGTGATGATTGCAGCAAGACAACCAACGGCCACAAAAACCCAAATGATGATTCTGATCGTGCAACCAGAGCAACTAGTACTGTCGCTGGGGGGATCTTCAGTGTAGTAGTAGTGCTCCACAAATGCCATGCTGTCATCCTGAAGCTCTGCTGTAGAGAAAGCTTGGCTTGCAGTCTCTGCTTGTATCTCTTCTCCCAGCAACCGACGTGCATGTGAATGCGCAGCCCCTGCATTCATTGCATACGCAATTCGAACTGATGAGCGGAGCCTTTCGTAAGCAACAGTGACAAAGATGTGCAGACAATCATATCCCCACAATGTGATGTGCAGCATCAGGCCGTGGCCATCAACCCATCACCTTCGCATACAATGCAACCTGACTGGCGTCTACTCTGAAGCTGACACGGGAGTGAATGGTGACTACAGTACTCCGACGGCACGCCGCCAAAAGCACAGCAGACTGGAGACCTCAGAGCCGACTACGCTCACGCAGAAATGATGGTGCAATGCCGCGGAGAGAGCACCTGCTGCGACGGCGTGGGCGGTGGCGAACGAGCAGAGGACGGCTGCGAGCACCAGCGGGGCGACCCAAGGGCGAGCCATCGCGGGCAGGGAGCTCGCCGAGTGACTGGAAAGCGGTGGGGAAGCCTGGCGATCAGTGGGAATGGGGGCCGCAGAGGCCTTGCGCCGGGGATGCTGCGGCGGAAGAGTGGGGCTGGGAGTCTTGGAGTCAAGGCTATGGGCGCCTGGCAGTGGGGCTTGAGGAGGAGGAGGAGCCCAGGCCTCTGTATATGCTCGAGGGCAGGGTCAGGGTCAAGCCAAAGTCAACAACAGGGGACCGCGCCCGGCCGGGCGAGATGGTCAAGCTCCACGTGGGAGCGTGCCGCCGCCGGCCCTGTGTGCCGTCCGATGCGCATCCGGCGGCTGCCGTGCCCTCGGGGTTCGTGCCCGGCCGTCTTGCCGCGTTCTGTGCAAGGTCAACCGCCGGTTCTTCCCTTCGCGGTCACGACTCGGTCGACGGATGGAATAATCTCACTCCTGGTAGGCTCGTCACAGTCTGTCGCACTGTTCATGGCTGGCTTGGCTTTATCGTGGCCTCCCCTTGTCACTGTCTAGCGAGCGCACTGTCGTGGTGGCCACCTGGGCCCAAATCCTGCCCTATCCTTTGGGCTGACCTCCCTCAGCCAGAGAAAGACTTTTGACAGAAGAGGGCGATGCCTGTGATTGGCCAGCCCAGATTAGATTGAACAAGAAGATTGCGGCTGCTGGCTGAAACAAACAAACAAACAGCGCAGGTCAGGAAGACTACTAGTCTCCGGGTAGCGGGTCCCCTGTCTATAACCAGATCCTGCCCCCTTTGCAAGAGCTCTCTTCACCTAAACCCAGCCCACAGAAGAATGGACAATGACCGAGTAGTCGGAAAACGTGGAGTAAATTGTGGGCTTCTTGGATGGCAGGGTCAGCTGAGTCGGTGAGAGGCACCTTGCTGGGCCATGTGGGGCGGCTCGCTAGCGGCTTCAGCCGTTTCGGGGAGCGTCCGGTCGCCCGTCTTATTTAGCGCCTTGCGCCCTTTCAGCCCTTGTTCAATCCTTTCGGCTGGCCTCTCACAGCCACTGCCTTACATTACAAGAAATACTCCTCCAGTAGAGGGCGATACACACTCCATCTCTTCCCTCCAGTAGAGAGCGGTTCATATAATTGGCCACCCAGAAAAAGAATGAAGAGCTGCTTCTGTGGGCTGGCCTCTCACAGGAAGGATAGGAAGAAACAGCTCTCCCGATGTAAGGCAATGGCTGTGAGAGGCCAGCCTAATGGAATTGACAGGGTCTGAAAAGGCCGGAAAGTGCATGTATATGCAACTACTCCATGACTTCTCCGTGGGCGATCAATAACTCTAGTCAGCAAATGCAGATCGCACAATGTAGAGCGCGGAGAAGCGTTGTCCTGTCAGAACGTGGAGGCAACCAAGGCGCGGCATGCGCGCAATTGGACGGCTAACTCCAAGGAATGCTGCAAGGAAATGGCAAGGCGCACTCTGCATCTCAGCCATTGTCTTCCATTGCACGAGCTCGTTCTTTCTTTCTTTGCGGGCCCGCTGCTGCACATGGTTCTCCGCGGAGTCTATGCCCACACGCGGGCTGCAGTGGCTTGCCTGTCCAGCTTGCCGGGTTTTAGGGAAGGAGAGAGAGAAAGAACAGCTCTTCATATTAGCTGTTAGAGGCCAGCCCAAAAGAAATGAAGGTCTCGGGTTCAGGATGAGAAGGAAGAGGCTTAATCAAAGAGAGCAATGGCTGTGAGTCTAAGCAGTTATACTAAGCACTGAAAGGAAGTAAGAAAGAAACGTATTACAGATAGTAAGGCACTGGCTGAGAAGCCAGCCTGAAAGAATTGATCAAGGTCCGCAAGGGCCGGAAGGGACTACTTTAGTGTCAAGGCTCCTGACCAGGGAGCTGGCAGCAGGCATCATCTGCGGTCGCCATGCTTTTTGACTCCTTGGTTCCTTGTTCATTTTCCTGTGGGCTGGACCATCACAGCCCTCGCCCCACTTGTATAAGCAGCTTCTTTCGAAAGGGAGCGAGAGCTGCAAAAGGGCCAGCCCACTAGGAATGGACAAGGTCCAAAATATTGGACATTTTGGGCGTGGAGCCATGAACTTTCGTGGCAGATGCCAGCTCTTCCTGGCAGTGGTGAACTCCGCAAACCCAAAAACCCAACAACCTCAAAACCCCAATTTATAACCCTTAATTCAGGAGCTGAAAGATAAGTGATTGAGAGCCCCCAATGCAGCTGAACTTCGCGGTGCGTCTCTTGTTAAGCACTGAGCATGGATGTCATCTTACTTCGTTCGCAGCCTACTGACGCCAGCAGCTGCTGCTTGACTCTCGCCCTCATATTTTATCGTTTATATATCCCTGTGTCTCTGCTGTATCCACCATCATCAGTCAGCAAGTTGTTGAGAGGCTCTGCAGCATACACAACAGGTATCACAACCTCGCTGGTCTTACTTGCTGAAGCCTTGAATACCCATTCCACACGAGTAGTTACGAAGCACTTATGAATATTACATATCGGATCACACTGGCTGCAAAGAGCACACCTGCCTGCTGATGGAGCTCAAGGCTGTTCCCTCTCGCATGACTGCATGATGTGTAATGATCCAGTGTAGCCATTACAGCTATCGGCAATGGCTGAGGGCCGTTCTTCAATCAGCTGAGCACGGTTGTGATGTAACATTGCTTTGACATGGTTGGTCAACTTCAGCAAGTCACAAGACATTATAAGAAAAGGAGATTGCTTGAAAGGCTGACGGCGAATGGCTCAACCAGGAGGCGAGTGAGGAGGTAGAAGGTGATGCCAAGCGCAATGGAGATGGGCAGTGCCGGCAGTGCCTTCTTGTGCAGCGCTAGGAGGATGAGTGTCACGCCAAGGCCAGCAACCACGGCCAGGTAGCATGCGTACACGGTCATGAGGTCGTACATGGCCGCGCGCCCGACAAGCACGCTGTAGAAGATGAAGTCTCCCAGGCCCAGCTGCACTCATGTATGGCAAAGCGCTGGGCTCAGATTTGCTGACGTAGCCTAGACCAACAAGCTTGAACTTGATGTGAATTTGGGCTTGCTGACAATGTGTGACTTAGCGCTAACGGTCTTACAGTGTGCAGCCTGAATTCTGAGGAGACAGAGTGAGAACGACCAGTTGATTTGTAAGCTGCGCCCAGCGGACACAGCAGAAGCAAGGCTGTTGAAATCACAGGTGATCATGATATACCTTGATGGCATCTCTGAGCTCGAACTCGCCCACCCCATCACCGTCGCTCTGATCAGCCCCCAGCACAGGTATGCGCCGCTGAACAAGGTCAGCACCCGAGGCAACAGGCGGCGCCATTGGGTGAACGCGCCCCGGGCCCATCGTCGACTCAGTCGTGCTTGCGATTGGCGGCAGCTGCTCCAATATGAGAGGCCGCAGCTCCTCCTCAGCCGGCGTGCCCTTCAGGTCACTTGAAAGCACCGAGGACGACGGCACAGTCCTTGTTCCACCACCTCTGCCTGTGCAGTGCAGTAGTTATAATTGCTGTTCAGCCCCAATCCACAGAATGACTGCTTTCATCAGCTGCTTTCATACAATTTGCGGCACGGCAATGCATTTCGCCGGCGACAAGACCCACTTGTGCTCGTCAAGCTAGATTACCTTCATAGGAAGGAGTGGAGCTAGAAGCGTCGGTGGGAACTTGAACTTCCGCCTTGCCCTGCACCCCTTCCAAAGCCAGCGGCTCATGCTCATGCTGCACGTCACCATTGCTTCTCAAAACCAATTCTCCACCTTCTCTGGTGGGACGAAGAGTCACCCGGGCAGCCTGCAAGCGCTCCCTACGGCCTGTGTGCAGGGATGGGGAGGGCTCGCTGCGCTCTGGGTCTCTGGGCTCGCCGGCAGGCGGAACTCGCCGCACGACGGAAGAGCGGGCCTCGTAGACGAGAGCAGGAATGTCCTCATTTCGCTCCATGGCCATCTCTACCAGCATCTTTAGGGGTCCTCCTGTTTTGATATGACATTCAGGCCATGGATGTCAACTACATGACTATTGAGCATATGAAAGACCAAGTCCAAGGCTGCCGGGCCTGCATACCTAGTGACAATAGCTGCTTCGTATGCAATGGAGCTCCCACCTTGACCCTCAGCGAGAAGGCCTAAGCCTGAAAGCCTAGATTGAACACAACATTGAACACAACAACAGGCAGCACTCTAACTCAACGCCAACGTTTGACTCAGTACACATCATGGAGCATGGCAGCTGTACGTGGTGCTTGTGGATGCGGTTCAATAGAGGTGGGAACTGTTTGTAGGCAGAGTACCTGGGACGAGAACGGCGACGAGGTCGTAGACGGCCATGGAAGCAAGGAGGAGCCAGGTGGTCCACTCGGGCAGCTGCGTGAACCAGAAGGCGACGACAGCTCCGATGGCGACGAGGTACGCCTGCGTGAGGAGCAGCGGCAGCACCGGGGAGAAGACGGCGAGGACGCCGACGACGGCGAAGTTGTAGAGCAGGATGGCGAACGTGATGGCGTCGACGGGCAGCGACAGCGCCTGGACTAGCTGCACGGCAACGGAGCCGCCCATCCAGGCAAGGATGGTGAAGCCGGAGAAGGCCATGTAGGCCCAGATGAGGCGCGTGCAGCGGAGGTAGAAGAGGCCGACGAGCGCAAAGGTGACGACGGCGATGGCGCCCACGAAGACGAGCGCGTTGAGCAGCGCGCCCACGAGCTTGGCCCCCGGTGGGTCCGACGCGCGCTCCTGGTACACCAGCGTGGCAATGGCGGGGCCCGCCTCGGGCGCGCCTCCGGGCAGGACCACGCAGACCAGCGCCACGACCAGCACCATGCACAGCGACACCGGGGCTATGATGGCCGTCAGCTGCCCCCCGAGGCCGTCCAGCACGCTGCCGCCGGGCGGCTCCGCATCCTCCAGGTCCGCCGCCGTCGCCGTCGTGTCTGAGGGCTCGGCCGCCATCGCTGGCGCGGCCTCGTCGTCGTCCCGCTCGTCTCGCCTCATGGCGGCGGAGGACGGCCGAGCCGCAAAGCGTCGCTCAGCTCCCCGAGCCCCAGTGGCAAGCCATTGCCAAGCTCCGCTGAACGATGGCAATTGACCACGTCAGAGCAACGCCAGGACCTGCGCCAGCGCTGTGGGCGCCCACCTGGCTCGGCAGCGAGCAGCACCGCCGTCGCACACCTGCCGCATTGGGGTCTGAGGATTTGGGTTTATGTTTAGGGTTCGCGCAGGCTGCTCCGCGAGCTCTCCGATGTCTGCGCCGCGCTGCGGAGGGCGTGGCGAGATCCGGCGACGGGCACACCCAGGAGCGCCGAGCGCCGGCCTTGCCGAGTCGACCTGGCCCTCTCGTCTATGGCGGGGCACCAAAGGGCGGCCGCTGCTGCGGTCTGAGACTGGTGGCTCAGGTCCCCACTTCAGAAGAGCAATGCGGCTGCTCTTCTACACGAAATACACGAATTTTTCTATCTTCTAATAGAAGAGCGGCTGTAAAAGCCAGCGAGATACATACAGATGGTTTTGATGACTACATCAGCGGAGCCACAGACAAGGCAGACAGGGCGCTCTTAATCTAGTACCCCCTTGTCAGTGGTAAGACGAAGTCCTCTCTCTTTTTTTGGGCTCGCTTTTCCCAGCCCCTATCCTCTATGGGCGAGCCCTTCTTCTCTTGTGGCAGGGAAATTTCTGATCACATCCAGAATGTTTCTCCCTGTCATCCGGGTCTCGGCGGAGCGCCTCCTTCCCCGCATCGAGCTATTCTGACCTGCTGTTGCTCACTCGTGGGTATTGAGCTTCCCTAGTGTGTTGTTGTGTTTGGTAGTGTAGTCCTTCGGCATCTCTTTCTTTGGCTTTGGACATTGTCCCTTTTCTTTTTTGGGCTGGCTTTGCCAGCCCCTCTTCCTTGGGCTTGGGCTGGATATCAGTAACGCCTTTAACACAGTGGAGCGCAGCGTCATCATGGAGGAGCTGCGCGACCACTTCCCATCCCTTATACCCTTTTTCCTCATGGCCTATGGCCGCCCAGGGCGGCTGCTGTGGCAAGCCGCAGAGTCGTGGAAGACGCTGTGGTCATCTTCTGGCACACGCCAGGGGGACCCCCTTAGCCCAATCCTGTTTGCCTTGGCACACTGCCGGGCTATTCGGCGCACCCAGAGCCAACACCCAGACCTCCTCTTCCCTTCCAGCTCCCCAAGTTAGCTTGTCAGATTTGTTTGTGCTCACCCGTGGGTACTAATGTCATCTTAGGTACCTTAGATTAGGTCTCCGTATTATGTAGCATTGTTTAGTCTGCACTCGACTCTGCCTGAACAATGTATTGGCTTGAATTGGCCTCCCTTTCAATTCATGCGCCCCGCGCGCCTTCTCTCTCTTCCTACGCGGATGACACACACATTATTGGACCTCCAGCTGAAGTCATGGCGGCTTACCCTTTGCTTGTTCGCCAATTGGACCTGATGGGCCTGCGGGTTTGCCCGTCCAAGACTGTGGCCTGGTCCCCACGCGGTCTCCCCTCCAACCTCCAGCTCCCCCACGGCTGTCAAACCCCTGCCAATGGGCTGGCCATCCTCAAGGTCCCCTTCGGTACACCAGCTCACGTGGCGGTGGACTTGCGGGACCGCCTCCATAAACACCTCGCCCCCCTCCCTTCCCTTCCCCTCCTGGGGGTCTGCACTCGACTCTGCCTGAACAATGTATTGGCTTGAATTGGCCTCCCTTTCAATTCATGCGCCCCGCGCGCCTTCTTTCTCCTGGGGGACACACAGCTGGCGTTGGCCATCCTCACGCGCTGCATCGGCCAACGGGCTGGCTATTTGCAACGGACAGTCGCCCCATTGGGCATGGTGGTGGACCTCTACAAGGAATATGACGACTCCCTTCTGCAGTCCCTGGCATCCCTACAACATTCTTCATCTTTCCCCTCAGATTCAGCTTCCCTTCAGGCCTCCCTCCCCACCCGCATGGGCGGCCTTGGCTGCCGGTCGTTGCAGCAGACGGCGCAAGCAGCCTTCCTGGGCTGCTAGCACCAGATCGCCTCTATGCTCCCCACGCGCTTCCCCTGCCTCCACGACCCTGTACGCAATGTGGAGGAAGGCCCCTTCCCCTTCCAAGAGGACCTGAGGATCATCCGCGACTCAGCCATCGGCGCATTCCCTTCTCTCCAACCCCTACTCACGCCATTCTCCGCCCTCGCCCAAGCTTCTGATGGAGGGGCACAATCCAGGCTGGTTACGGCAGTGGAAGACGAGCGTCGCAGAAGGTTGAGGAGGCTGCCAGAGATTGAGAACAATCCAAGGAGCCTGGCAAGACTTACTTCTCTAGCCACACCTGGTGCCACGGATTGGATCACCTCTCACGCCGTCGCCAACGCCTTCAGCATCAGCTCCGAGGCCTTTCGGACGTCGCTTCAACTCTTCCTCGGCCTCCCACCT
>WELB01000326.1:0-58353 GCA_009602725.1 Spirogloea muscicola | reverse complement strand
CAACTAAGGCCTGCGGAATGCTGGAGTGGCCCAAGCTGCCCCCCCGACTTCGACGACGCGCATCAACCAGCCGGGCCAGATGCTGGATCAGGGAGGACCATTTCACGCCGTAGCCTCCATAGATATCCATGGCACACGGGTAAAGATGGTCCCCTCGAGGATGATCATGGTAGTGCCGCTCCTTCTTGCGCTCCGCGCTGGACGTGGCCCAGCCAGACACGGTTGACGTTGGTGCGCCAGCCTTGTATGCGTCGATCAGTACCACGTCCAAGAGCAGACGAGGCCCACCGCCCCGCGGGGTAGCGACCACGTCCAGACGCCGCACGTATGGCTTGCAAGAGAAGAAAGTGCTCGCCAAAGAAAAAGAATGAACACAGTTCAAGAAGGGGGTGAAGCGAAGCACTTAGGTGAAGCACTAAGAAAGACAAGCACACAAGAAGAAACAAAGCAGCTACTAATCACTCAGTAACCCCTGCTAAGCAGTCGCAGGTCAGAGAGACTATGCTCCTGGAAGTATGTCCCCTGGCCAGAGCCAGAGGCAGCAGCGAGGGCTTGGTCGGCACGCAGGTGCAGCGCACGGGCCATTGACCTCTGCAGCGAGACGGCCAGGCGCATGCGGTACACCTGGGCGAGCGACCCAGCTGCAGGGAAGTCCACCGGCTCCCCATGGAAGCGGCGGGCGACGGCGTGACGGGCAAGCTGGTGGAGCAGTTCGATGGTCGCTAATCGATGCCTGAATACTAGAGGAAGAAGTGGCACTCCCAATGGGGGCAAGGGCTGCGAAAAGCCAGCCCAAAAAGAATTCACAAAGGTTCAGAGGGGCCTAAGAGCGGTGAGCAGCTACAAAGGGGCCTGAGGATGCAATGGTAAAACAGGGGGAGGATGGATCACTCAATAAGTACGAGTGAGGAGCCTCAGATCCGACAGACTAGCTGCCGGGAAGCTATCACCCTGACGAAAGCCAGAGCCCGCAGCGAGAGCACGGCCAGCTCGCAGATGCAGAGCGTGGGCCATGGACCGCTGCAGGGATACAGAGAGGCGCATCCGATATACCTGAGCCCACAAGCCCGCGGCGTTGAAGTCGGCTGGCTCGCCGCGTCTGCGGGACACAGCCCGCCGCGCAAGCCTAGCCAATAGGTCAAGCCACTGGGACCCAAGAGCCCCGTGCACGTCCACCGCCAAGGGGACGAACTCGTCGGCAGGTGGGTGATCGGAGTGCTTGGCCGCCTTGCAGCGAGCGGCCTTCGAGGCAGCGTGGCCGGCCCGCGAGGCAGAGAGCCCCAGGTTGGAGCGGTCGACCACATCGGTGGTGACTACATCGGCTATGATCCGCGCGCCACCTCCCGGCGTGGCGCCACCAGGTCCACACGACGCGTATGGTGTCCGTCAGGAGAGAAAGTGGCTCTCCCAAACGGGGGTGATAGCTTCCCGGCAGCTAGTCTGTCGGATCTGAGGCTCCTCACTCGTACTTATTGAGTGATCCATCCTCCCCCTGTTTTACCATTGCATCCTCAGGCCCCTTTGTAGCTGCTCACCGCTCTTAGGCCCCTCTGAACCTTTGTGAATTCTTTTTGGGCTGGCTTTTCGCAGCCCTTGCCCCCATTGGGAGTGCCACTTCTTCTTCAAACGGGGGCGAGGCCGATGGCTGTGATTGGCCAGCCCAGATAATGAATGTACAACGACGAGGCCAGAAAAGCAACAGCTCTTCCCTTGCCCTCGCAGTCCACACGCGCGCAGGACGCGCTCTGGCAGACAGGGCTCGCCCATAGAGAAGAGGGGCTGGCCGCCGCCTCCGGGTCTCGGCGGAGCGCCTCCTTCCCCGCATCGAGCTATTCTGACCTGCTGTGGCTCACTCGTGGGTATTGAGCTTCCCTAGTGTGATGTTGTGTTTGGTAGAGTAGTCCTTCTTTGGCTTTGGACATTGTCCATTCTTTTTGGGCTGGCTTTGCCAGCCCTTCTTCTCTATGGGCGAGCCCTTTCTTCGATGTTGCTCACCCGGGGGTATTGAGCTTCCTGTGATTTCGTCGTATCTTATTCACTAGCTGCCTAGCTGTGTGTTTTTTGTTAATTTCGGCTTCAGACATTGTCCATTCTTTCTGGGCTGGCTTTGCTGGCCCCCTTTCTCTATGGGCGCGCACTTTCTTCGGCACTTTTTCCCAACGCATCCTCAGGCCCCTTTGTAGCTGCTCAACGCTCTTAGGCCCCTTCGAACCTTTGTCAATTCTTTTGGGCTGGCTTTTCGCAGCCCTTGCCCATTGGGAGTATCACTTCTCTCTTCGGCAGAGTGCCGCTTTTCCTGCATCGAGTTGTTCTGATTAGAAGAAAGAAGGAAGAAGAAAGTGCTCGCCCATGGGGATAGTTTTCCTGCTGATCTAGTCTGTCGGATCTGAGGCTCCTCACTCGTAACTACTGAGTGTCCATCCTCCCCCTGCTCTACCATAGCATCTTCCGACCCCTCTGTAGCTGCTCAATGCATTGTCCATTCATTTTGGGCTGGCTTTGCCAGCCACTCTTCTCTATGGGCGAGCACATCTTTTTTTCCGCCCCTTCGAACCTTGGTCAATTTCTTTTTTGGGCTGGCTTTTTGCAGCCCTTGCCCCCATTGGGAGTGCCACTTCTTCTTCTTCATAGAGAAGAGGGGCTGGCAAAGCCAGCCCAACAAGAATGGACAATGTCCGCCAAAGAAAGAGGCGCCGAAAAAGGGACTACACTACGAACCACAGCAAAAAACACACGACGATGCAAAGGGAAGCTCAGTACCCACGGGGTTGGTGATCAATTCGCGGCCCTGGCGACTGATTGATGTGCGCGGGGCCTTCGGCATCGCTGGCAGCTCACAGCCCTGAGAGTCCCCTTGCTGCTATCTTAGTACTTAGCACCCAGGATTGTTCTGTCCTTGTCCATTCCTCTTGGGCTGGCCTCTCCCAGCCACCGGTCAATCTGGCCGCGCTTGCCTTTCTCACATGCTCAGGTGCGCACGGGGCGGGGAGCCGACAGGCACACACGACCTGCTGCGCAACGCCATGTTTGGCACCCTTTTCGAGGCCGGTTACACGGTGGCGCTCGAAAATACCAGCATCATGCCTCCGACCGCTGGGGCGGATGGCCGCGTCCACACCCGGCGGGCCGATCTTGTCGCCAGCGCGCTCGGCGGGGGGCCTCGCCTCATCGCCGGTGTGATCACGACTTACTGCGTTGTCTCCGGCAGCTCCAAGCGATCGTCGGAGGAGGCGGGCTACGCAGCCCGCCAAGCGGCGGGCGCAAAGGAACGGAAATACTCCGACCACCCGATGGGCGACGAATTTGTCCCACTGGCTGTCGACGTCCATGGCGCCTTTGGCACCAAATGGCTGGACCTGCTTCACCGCTTTGCGCGGTGCGCAGCGGGCCGCCCCCACGGGCAACAGGGTGAGTAGCCTGGCTTTAACGTGGCCAGGTCCCTCGCTCAGGTCTACCGGAGGCGCTTGGCTATCTCTTTGCAGCGGTCCCTTGCCTTCGCGGTTCACCTGCGCGCCGGCTGCGCTTTGGCTGCGGCCTCCGGCTACCGTCAGGGCGACGACTTTCCGCCGTCTAGCTATTCAGACTTGCATCTTCTGACTAGAGGTTACTGAGAGTCCCCTTGCTGCTATCTTAGTACTTAGCACCCAGGATTCTTCTGTCCTTGTCCATTCCTTTTGGGCTGGCCTCTCCCAGCCACCAGTCAATCTGGCTGCGCTCGCTTTTAGGGCGCCTTCCGGCTTCGGCAGCCGCTAGCTGGATCTCCTCCAGCAGCTTGTCCGTCAGGCCATTGATCGGCGGCCGGGTCTGCCAGGAGCGCTGCCCGGCTTCAAACGCCGCCGGTTCGCTTGCGCAAGTCTTCGCATGCGCCTGGCAGTATCGCTTCAACGCTCCCTTGCCCACGCCGTCCACACGCGAGCCGGCCGTGCTATGGCCGCCGCCTCTGGGTCTCGACGGAGTGCCTCGTTCCCTGCAGCCAGCCATTCCGACCTGATGTCGCTCACCCGTGCGAAGACAGCCTCGTGGGTTCTGAGCTTCCGTTCTGAGCTTCCGTAAATGCGCTGACCACCCGGTTGGCGACGAGTTCGCGGCCTTGGCGATCGACGTCCACGGGGCGTTCGGCAGCCGCTCGCTGAATCTCCTCCAGCGGCTTGCCCGTCAGGCTATTGACCGGAGGCCGGGTCTGTCCGGAGCGCTGCCCGGCTTCAAAGCCGCCGGGTCGCTCGCCCAAGTCTTTCAGATGCGCCTGGCGGTATCGTTTCAACGTTCGCTTGCCCTCGCAGTCCACACGCGCGCAGGACGCGCTCTGGCCGCCGCCTCCGGATCTCGGCGGAGCGCCTCCTTCCCCGCATCGAGTTATTCTGACCTGCTGTTGCTCACCCGTGGGTATTGAGCTTCCTTAGTGTGATGTTGCGTTTGGTAGAGTAGTCCTTCTTCGGCATCTCTTTCTTTGGCTTTAGACATTGACCATTCTTTTTGGGCTGGCTTTGCCAGCCCCTCTTCTCTACGGGCGAGCCCTTTCTTCTGTTTGCATCGTCGTGTGTTTTTGCTGTGATTTGTAGTGTAGTCCCTTTTTCTGATTTGCTGTTGCTCACTCGTGGATGCTGAGCTTCCATCTGCATCGTTTCGTGTCTTGGTTGTAGCTCTGTCTTTCCGGCCAAAGAAACAGCGCTTCCATGACAGCAGTGGCTGTGAAGAAAGTGCTCGCCCATAGAGAAGGGGGGCTAGCAAAGCCAGCCCAAAAAGAATGGACAAGGTCCAAAGCCAAAGAGAGAAGAAACGCACAGCTAGGCATCTAGACAAGAAGACACGACCACAGGAAGCTCAATACCCGCGGGTGAGCAACATCAGGTCAGAGTAGCTCGAAGCTGGAAAAGAAGCAGGCAGACGCGACCCAGACGCAGCCGCGATAGCGCGGGCTGCTCGCGAGTGGACGGCATGAGCGAGGGAGCGTTGGAGGGACTTGGAGAGCCGCATCCGGTATACCTGGGCCAGGGAGCCGGCCGCATTGAAGCCGGGCAGCCCCCCTGGCAGACCCGGCCGCCGCTCAATGGCTGCCGGGCAAGCTGCTGGAGGAGATCCAGCCAGCCGCTGCCATAAGCTCCATGACGTCGATGGCAAGGGCCGCAAATTCGTCGCCGGGGGGTGGGTCTGCATACTTCCGCTCCTTGCCTCGGGCCGCCAGAGCAACCGCATGCCCAGCGGTCGACGCCGACTTGGAGGGGTTAGCGGAGTCGACACAATCGGCGGTCACCACCGGCTGTGAGCAGTGACTGTGTAAAAAGGCCAGCCCAGAAAAGAATGGACAAGGTCCAAACAGCCCGTAAGGAGCCCAAACAACACAGCTATGCACGAGACTATGGCGAAGGGGACCTTAGTCCCCCAAGTTAGCAACAGCAAGTCGGAGTAACTTGCAACTAGAAAAGAGGGACCCCGACGAGACCCAGAAGCAGCAGCCATGGCACGGCCTGCCGCAACTGCACTGCGTGAGCCAGAGAGCATTTGGAAGGAGACAGACAGTCGAGTAGTATCACCTGGGCAAGCGCCCCGGCAATGAAGCTGGGCAGCTCCCCTTGCTGACCCTGCCGACGATCGATAGCGCTGAAGCACACATCGTGCAAGGAATGAGGATCGTCAAGCCCAAAGATGAGGCGTCGGTGTGTCACAAAGCAAGCGTCGGAACCGAAGCACTCCAGGAGTCAAACAAAGCAACAAGCCAACGGGTGAACGTGTAAAGAGTTCATAATGCAAGGGTCCGGGGAGAGCCGACATTGCCTGCTTCTCCCCCTAAGTACCCATCGAGGTTTCATGGAGCCCTGCCTCCGGCCTCCCAGGGTTATAGAGCGTCCGGCCACTTCCGTCACAAGCTCTCACAGAGTATACACCCGTGGCCGCCCCCTCCGCCGCTGAAGTCGCCAGGGACTGCGGAGACCGATCCTAATAAGGATGATTCAGGCATCGAGGGGGAATTCCTCGATAGGAACCCCCACGGCCTACCACTAACATTTCGCCACTATATGTTCTAATTCTAATAGAGGTCTGACACTAAATAGAAGTCAACATTCCGAGTTGTGCCTTTTGTCGCCGTCGCGCGCTAGAATGCCAGATTGCTCCCTCATCAGCATCGCGCGCCATTTCAGACTTCGCTTTGTCCAATGTTGCGCGTCGTCCTCGGCCCGACTGGTGAGGTGATTAGCCTCCCGAGTACCCTCACCAGCTATCATTCCCATGGTATTGATATTCCAGCCACGTAACTTCGTTACACAGCGGCTCAAGTGGCCACTGGGTTGTCATCAGATGTGCTTGCCACTGTACTTCCTACTTGGCCACTTTGGCCTTCTAATTTACAAAGGCCAAGGACTGAAACAGCTCTTCCAATTTACGGCAATGGTTGTGAGAAAGTGCCTCCTGATAGGAACACGTGCTCTTCAAATTTACGACAGTGGCTGTGAGAGGCCAGCCCATAGAGACGACGCCAAAGTAGAAGGTTAGGAATGTACAAGGCCGTAAAGGGCCGGATGAAGAGATCCAGACGTCAGCAAGAGGCGCTCAATTGCCTCGAGTCAGCAAGTGCAAGTCAGTTTAAGTAGTGGGCGGAAAGGCGTTGGCCTGACGGAATTGGGAGGCAGAGCCAAGGCACGAGCTGCACGCAAGTGGACGGCAGATTCTAAGGACCGCTGCTGGGATACTGCAAGTCGCATGTTGTCAATCTGAGCCGCGACCCGACGGCATACGGTTGTGAAGCTGGGCTGCTCGCTCTGCCGTTCTTGACATCGCGACACAGCTGGCTGCGCAAGTCGCTAGAGGAAGTCGAGCACCAGATTCCAAAAGCCCGTGGACTTCAACCGCGAGGGCGACACACGTGTCGCCAGCGAGGTGGTCAGCGTACTTGCTCCCTTGGCGCCCGCCGCTTGGCGAACTGCATAGCCTGCTGCCTCTACCGATCACTTGGGAGCTCCTGGAATAAGAGCAGTCGGTGGTGACAACGTTTGTAATATTCCGGGGGCCCACGCCCAGCGCGCTGCCGACAAGATCGGCACGACGGGCGTGTCTTCCTAATAGAGAAAGAGATTTTCCACTTTGACAGCAGTAACTGTGGAAGGCCCCGCCAAAGCAATGGAAAAGATCTCTTAGGATGCTGGATGGCAAAAATAACAGTGGTAATCTCCGAAGACCTCGGCAAGTGGGCTCAATAACTCTAGTCGACAAGTGCACAGCGACACGTGGAAGAACAGCGCACCCGCACCACCGCCTGCTCCGGTGCACGGCATCCGTGTACTAAAATACTGAACAAGAGTCAAAGGGAAATGGAAGGCCCGCAAATGAGATGAGGAGCAATTACTCCATATGGGGTGAGGGCTGTGATTGGCCAGCCCAATGTGATGGAGGGGTCGAAACAGGGAAACAAAGTAAGTAATTACTCCCAGTAGAGCCCGATGTCTGTGATTATGCAAAATACTCCTACCAGCAAAGGCCGATGGATGTGATAGGCCAGCTCAGTAAATGAATGACTGAAATTTAAAGGGGCAGGGGCCAGAACAGCGCTCAGGCACAGCGTCTTAAGTGGTCACTGGGTGCTCAATACCCCCCTGGTGAGCAGCTGCATGTCAGAGATACTAGTCTCAGGGTAGCAGGTCCCTTGTCTAAAGGCAGCCAAGGCGCGACCGCCACGCCGATGCAACGCGAGTGCAGTTGATGGCTGCAACAATAATTACAAGCGCACACAAAACACCTGGGCGAGAGAGTCGGCATCGTAGTACTCGGCCTGCTGCCCTTGGTGTCGTCGGGACACCGCATTGCACGCTAGCTGGTGCAAGTGCTCAAGCCACCAAGCGCCGAATGCCCTGTGAATCTTGATGGCAAGGGGAAGGATCTGGACAACAAGGAACAGCTCGTACGATGGAAGGCAATGGCTGTGTCATCTAGCTTTGACAAAGGCGAGGCCTGCAAAGCCAGCTCGCAAAAATGGACAAGGCCCACAGGTTCGGAAATAAAATAGCTCATCTGAGGGGGGCGCGAGGGCCGTGAAAGCCAGCTCGAAAAAAGTGGACAAGGTCCGAAGGGGCCGGGAAGCGTCGAAACACACAATGAAGTAGAGTTCACGAAGGATGGTCACTCAGTAACCTCTGATAGCAGCCGCAATTTGGAAATTAGCTGCTGAAATTCTAGCAAGCAGTCCCATTGACGAAAGTCAGAGCCTGCAACTAAAGCACGGCCAGCATGCAGATGCAAGGCGTTGGCCAAGGACCGCTGGACGGAGAAGGACAGGGGCTTGCAGAAAGCCTGCGATAGCAAATCAGCGGAATTGAAGTCGGCCTGCTCGACCGCCTGCAAATTACAGTGCGGCGCGCAAGTCGGGTCAACAATCTAGCCACTGAGACCCGAAAGCCACGTGCACATCGATGGCCAGTGGAACGAACTCGTCTCCTTCCGAATGGGTCCCGAAACTTGCCCTCTTTGCCGTGAGCGGCGTTTGCATGCCCAGTTTTCAAAAGAATGAACTTAGCATTCTCCAAAGGGGGCGAGGGCATTGGAAAGCCACCACGAATAGAATGGACAGGGCGGAAAGGCAGCCAGAAGAGAGTAAGCTCTTGCCGAAAGATAATCAAAGTGAGCACTTCTGTAGAAGCGGGGGCTTTGCACAGCGAGCAAGCCCAACAATAGCGGACAAGGCCCAAATTTGCCGGAGAGTGCTAACATCTCACTTATAAAGTGCCAGGAAGAATGATAGCTCTGTGACCTCGAGGCCACTAGCCAAAATGACTAGTGGAAAGCAGTCTTGTTAAGATAGCCAGAGGCGGCAACTAGAACACAGCCAGCTTGCAGTTGCAAGGCGTAAGCCAAGCACCGCTTCGAGGGCAATGGACAGGCGCATATGAAAGAATGCGCTGGTGAGCCAGCGCGCAATGAAGTCAGCCTGCTCGCCCCGCCTGCGAGACACAGCGTGGCGCACAAGCCGGGCCAAATGGTCCAGCCACTGAGATCCAAAAGCACCGTGCACATCGATGGCCAGTGTGGAGCAATTCGTCCCCTTCCGGATGGTCCGTGTACTTTGCCTCTTTGCCAGATTGGCGTCCGCTGCTGCATGCCCGTTATCGAAGCTGAAAGCCCGGGGTCAAAGCGCTCAACCCCATCTGTGGTAACCAAGTCGTAAGCTCAGCAATCAAAGGTCACGGGAAGATAGAATTACCGTACCAGCTGTGGAGTTTACTTTGAAAAGCTTACTGAATTTGACCGGCTTTCCTCCATCTTCTCTCAGATTTGGGAAGCATCTCAAAGATCACCTATAACAACGTGAACACTGATGGTCAAGCCTTTCTGCAAAAGTCGAAGGAATCTTTTGAGAAAGCAAAACAGCACTGCTCCGTGCTGCACTGATGAGCCAAAGTAAGTATTCCAGCTGAGAGAGCGACCATACTGCGTAGGAAAGGAGGAGCTATTACGAAGGGGGTGATGACCGTGAATGGCTAGCCCGTCAGCAATCAAAGGTCACGGGAAGATAGAATTACCGTACCAGCTGTGGAGTTTACTTTGACAAGCTTCATGGATTTGACGGCTTTCCTCCATCTTCTCTCAGATTTGAGAAGCATCTTAAAATCACCTATAACAACGTGAACACCGATGGTCAAGCCTTTCTGCAAAAGTCGAAGGAATCTCTTGAGAAAGCAAAACAGCACTGCTCCGTGCTGCACTGATGAGCCAAAGTTAGTATTCCAGCTGAGAGAGCGACCATACTGCGTAGGAAAGGAGGAGCTATTACGAAGGGGGTGATGACCGTGAATGGCTAGCCCGTATTTGCAAGGTCAACGGGGGAGCCTCGACAGCGCAAAGCAGTAAGCCAGATTGGTGGGTACACATTTAGCGCAAGGTAAGAGCCGCAAGTTGGTGTAGTGCAGCTGGCTGTCGTGCCTGCCCGTATAGCGCTCACAATGCGTCGAAGTGCCACACCTGAAGCTCCGCCTACAGGCCAGGACTCTGCTTGGCTAGCAGCAGCCTGCCCTGCATGGCCTCACTACCAGATGAGCAGACCTGCAAAGAATGTGGCAGAAGAGTCACCACACCGCGCCCCAGCTGCCTGGACTGAGGCAGCTGCATCCTCTGAGGGTTAAGCATCCTAACTCAGCGCTATGCGCAGCAAGGGCAAAACCATTGCCCCACCGGCACCTCAGCAAGAGGTGGTTGCAGGCAGCCAGTGTGCCACCCTTCGTTGCAACGGTCGCATAGCAGCATGGGCGGCTCAGTGTTCAAGCCGTCACACACTTCATCCTCATCCCCTCCATTGTCCACGACAAGGTCTGGTCGATAGTGCTATCCAGGTCCGGGAGGTGGCACGGCGCACAGTTGCGCTGGTGCTCCGCAACAGTGGATCCGCACTGGGCCTGCAGCAGCAGCACGGCACTGGGTGTAAACGTCCCCGCCGTTACGGGACGCTTAACTCCGAGTTAAGCGCTACCGTGTAACCACTGACGCGCACGTGCCTGACGCGTGCGACGCGCGGGCGACCCACGCAAGGTGTCGCGCGGTGTGACGCGCCTGCTGACGATATGACGTGCAGGCGCGCCGCCTCCAGCAGAGGTGGCGAATCCTGGACTTCCGGAGCGAAGCTCCTCGGCGTATTCCTGAATCTGCCGTACTCGCAATGATGTGTATGCGACACGTGTGGCGCGCCAGTGACGCCGCGCCACACCCGTGACCCACTGGCGGCGCCGCTCGGCGGCGCCGCAGGACGGCCGCCGCTTCCGGAAGGGAGCCGCGTGGCCTGCCCTCGTACTAGATTCGCTTGTCCGGCTCCCGAGGTGGGCCCTAGGACGAGCCTCCGAGAGACCCCTGGGGAGGGTGGCACATGAAGCACACTACAAGTAGGGCTGAGAGCAAAGTCGGGTCACCCGGTCAACATCGGTGAAGCCCGCGAGAGAAAGGCGCAGCCCTGCTGCCGCCTGCTGCCGCAGCACCGCCGACGCAGCCCTGCTGCTGCCTGCTGCTGCAGCCCGTCGCCGCATCGTGTCGTCGCGGACCTTCATCGGCTCTCCTGTGGTAAGACTGTGACTGCTCCTTTGAGGACAGGTGCTGGCCCGAACCTGTGAGGTGAGTCGCCGCCTGTCGGCGGCACCTCAGGGCAAGGTATTCCGCTGCGTGGTACACGTGGTGCTTCACTGTGCTGGGGCTTTGTCCCTAAATCCCAGCGACCGAAACCAAGGACGTCCTAACCCCTAAGTGCCGGTATAGGGCTTAGGGTCATCACACTGGGCCTCACCTCCTTCACTTGCAGGACGACCCGCCGGACACCCGCGTCCAAGGTGCTGCGCTGCTGGCGCTGCACGTATACGAAGTCGGCCTTCTCGAACTTCATCGCCCGTGGCTGGTACTTGCCCGACCGTACCTGCGCGTAACGCAGGTTGTCGCGATGCTGCGCCACCGCCAGGTTGTCCACCGCCATCGGCATTACCCTGCGGAAGAGCCTCCCGCGCTCCTCGCAGAGCGCCCTGGGCTATTCATGTCCACCACTGGCTCCACCCGCGGTCGGATGGCAGCTGGCAGCAGAGGATGCCTGCCAAAGAGCAAGAAGTACGGCGAGTAGCTCGCCAACGCCGCCTGCTTACTCATTCGATACCCCATGAGCAATCAGGGGAGGAAAAGATCCCAATCCCTGGTGTCCCTCTCCAGAAATAATTTTTGCAGTCCCTTCTTCACTGTCTGAACCATCCGTTCCGCCAGCCCGTCCGCCTGCGGAGTGTTCCGCGAGGTTATCCTGTGGTCGATCAGGGCCTCCTCCAACAGCTCGTCGGACGCACCGCGGAACTCGCTACCGCCATCGGTAAGCACCTCAGCGCAGGCCCCAAAGCGGCACAACACCCAATCCAGGAAACAAGCCGCTATCAGCGAGCTGGACTTGTCTGGAATCGCCACAACCTCCACCCACTTGCTTGCGTGCTCGACCATGATAAGAATGTAGCGTTGTCCACGCTTCGACAGTGGCAGCTCGCCTGCAAGATCGAGACTCCACCTGTAGAAGAATCCGTTGATGGGGAGTGGATGCAGCTCCACGCTGCGCACCGTGAGGTTGGCTCGGACGCGGTCGCAGCCTGGCAGCGCGCCACGACCGCAGCCACATCCCTGGCCATCCCCTTCCACCAGTGACCACACGCCACCAGGCTGTGGGTCCTCTTCACCCCAAAGTGGCCCAGCATCTCATGCTGCTGCAGCACCAGCGGCGTCCGCTCCGCTGGCCTGAGCACCACTCGCTCCCCACCATCCTTCTTCAACCGCAGAAGGTGGCCCTCGCGCCACCGGTACCACTGCGCCCGCCGCTGCACACGGTCCTTGCTCGCCTTGCTCCTCCCCAACAGGATGCTCAGGCCGTTGGAGGTACTCCAGCACCTCCATGTCGCTCCAGACGTCCGGATCACCCCCAGCCGCCTGCTGGGAGGTCTCCCCTGGCACGAGCCTCGGAGTGGTATATGTAGTCCATCTGCCTCCTGCCACGACACCGCCCTCCAGTGCAACATCGCTAGTGGCAAAGCCTAGCAGCTGCGGCATGGCTCCACGGCGGCAGTACCACTTGGAGGTCTCTTCCATCACGGCGGCCAGGCTATTCGCTACCCCCGCGTTCTTCAATCGCTGGCTCCCGCTCCCCGCTCCCGACGCTCCCGAAGCTCCGGCTCCGGCCGCGCCGCCGCTCATTTGAGACGCCACGGTGGTCGGACTGTGCCGCCACGCCAGAGATGACTTCATCCCGCATTGCATAGTTCCAACGTCACATGCACGCGCCCCAGCGCCAGGAGAAGGAGTGGAATCGACCTGCAGGGGCCCCTTCCGGTTGCCCCTGATGTCTCGCTGCAAACGGTCGGGGTATGCGCCCCCCGCGCGGCCTTCGGTCGTGTCAAGCAACTGCAGCAGCATCGCCGAACCCATCCACGCGGGCAGCTCCACCTCCGCTCGGTCGTGGTCCGCCCGTGCCACACTCCTGTCTTGAGTACTTGGGTTGGGATTGCGACTGAGGCCGTCCGCGTCCAAGTGTGCCTCCCCCGCACGATGACGGATCTCAAAGGTGTACTCCTGCAGGATAACGCCCATCTTGCGTGCTTTCCTGTCAGCTTTTGGTTCGTCATAATCCACTTCAACGGCTGGTGATCGGTGACCAGCACGAATGTTCTGCAGTACAAGTAGGGACAGAAGTGCGCCACCGCCCACACAACGCAAAGTCACTCGCCCTCTTAGGAGCTGTAGTTAGCCTCCGCGGCGTTGTTGGACCGGCTCGCATACGCGATCACATATTCCTGTCCCGTCTCCTCCTCCTGCACCAACACGGCTCCTAGCCCCTGCCGGCTCCAGTCCGTGAGTAGGTGGAACGGCTTGGAGTAGTCCGGCCGCCTCAGCACCGGCGCAAATGACAGGCGCTCCTTCACCTCCTCGAACGCCTCCTGCCGCGGCGCTGTCCACACCCACGGCTCCCCCTTCTTCAGTAGTTCGTTCAGCGGCTTGACCACGGCGGAGAAGCCCTTCACAAACTGCCGATAGTAAGTTGCCAGGCCCAGGAAGGGCCGCAGCCTGCTGATGTCCGTAAAAGCTGGCAAGCGCAGCAAGGCGTCTACCTTCGCCCGCTGCACGCCCAACCCTCCCGGTGACACCTCGTGTCCCAAATACGATACCGTGCCCCCCCGGAACCGGCACTTGCCGGGATGGCACTGCATGCCCGACGCCCCAATTCTCCCCAGCACCGCCTCCACGTGCACCACGTGCTCTGCCACCGTTGTGCTAAACACCAACACATCGTCAATGTAACATCTGGCAAAGCGCAAGCCCGCCAAGACCTGGTCCTTGACTCGTTGGAATCTGGCCGGGGCGTTGCGCAGCCCGAATGGCATACGCGTCCAACGGTAGAGCCGTTCCGCTCCCCAGGAAGCTGTCTTCGCCATGTCCTCCATCTTGATCCCAATTTGATTGAAACCCTGACGCAGGTCCAAGACGCTGACCACGCACGCTGCCCCCAGCTCATCAAAGATCTCCTCCGGGGTAGGCATGGGAAAGCGATCGGGCTGAGTCACCTTATTCAGGGCGCGGTAGTCCCTGCACATCCTCTTCTCCGTCCACTGGCCAAAGAGGTCCTTCTTCGCCGGCATCACCGTCGGGGCCGCGTATTGCGACTCCGACTCCTCAATGAGGCCCACCTGCATTAGCTCCTCACAGCGCGCCTGCACCAGCGCCCACTCCACCGGGCTGAGCATATGCCTCCGCCGGTACACAGGCTTTGCCGTGGTCAGAGCAATTGTTATTTCCCCTTACTGGCAGGTGCCAAACTCCGCCATTGAGAAGGCAAAATTCAGCCGGTGCCTCTCCAGCAAATCCATACAATGCTTCCGCTCCTCGTTGGACAACTCCTAGCCCACACCCACTCGTGGGGCAGCTTCTCCTTCCCTGCTCCCACTTCAACCTGCTGTGGTTGCTACGCTGGCCCCCCCCCCAGCCTCCTGCTGCTGGGCCCCGTACAGCGACGCGCTCCTTCCTGCAAGAACCGCCCCCAACGGCACGAGTGCTTGGTGGCTGCACCATGGCCACCGATACCTCGCCCAAGGATGCCAGCGCGGGCAGGAGGAGTTGAATCGACCTGCCAGGGCCCCTTTCGGGAGCCCCTGAATTCTCGCTGAAAGCAGTCGGGGAGTCCGCCCCCCGCGCGGCCTTGAGCGCCACCAATTCGTGCTGCGACTCTACTCCCCCCCCAAGTGGGAAGCCGCCGGCGCCTGCGCGCGCCGCCCACTGCACGTAGAGCCCCTGCGCCAGCTGCCACGCTGCCTGCTGGCGCCGCTGCGCGGCAAAGCCTACTGCCAGCACCCACGTGAGAGCCCTCAGGTCCATAGCCTGCCCTACGGCTTCCAACGCTGCCGCTCGGTAAGCCCAGGAGCTGCTGTTGTGCCTGACGGGAAGCCCAGCGCCCGCTCCCGCTCGTCGGCACGGGGCTCCTC
This sequence comes from Spirogloea muscicola, assembly GCA_009602725.1. Lineage (NCBI taxonomy): Eukaryota > Viridiplantae > Streptophyta > Zygnematophyceae > Spirogloeales > Spirogloeaceae > Spirogloea > Spirogloea muscicola. Next base: position 43,396 of record WELB01000326.1, on the reverse strand, counting down.
CAGGCGCTGCGTGGTGTTGTCCCACACCATGCCCTGGCCTCCATTCCTGAATGCATAAGACGACGGGTAGCTCACCAGCGTGGGCAACGCCGCCTGTGGCTGCCCCACCTTGTTGCACAGCGCGTATGGAGGAATGTCGTCCCTCGTCACTGGCTGAGGCACCCTCCCCGGGTCCAATATGTCTGCCACTAACAGCCCGGCTGGGCGCTTGACTAACGCGACCGCAGCTGCCACCAACTCTGGCTTGGTCCACTTCATTCGCAGCCGGTGCGCACGGCTGCCCACAGCAGCTGCGTCCAGAGGCACACCGCGCCAAATGTGGGTCTCCACCACCTGGAAGGCACGCCGCACATTCTCGCGGTGGTCGTCGCCTGATGGCACGTTCTCCAACACGTATGCTGGGGGGGCCTCCTGCCCTCCCTGCAGCAGCGCCAAAACACGCTCCAGCTCCCCAAAGAGCCGTGAGCGGTGGTCATCCAACCCCCGGCCTGCACCAGCGCTGGAATGCCCTTGGCAACCCCACCCTGCAATCACCAAATCCACCTGTCCCAACCCCCTCAAGTGATGTGGGCCCACCAGCTGGATGTCAGCCGGCAGGGTGGTGAGGTACCCCTTGATGGCCTCCGAGGTCAGCAAGTCTGGGTACTGGTCCATCAGCCGCCGGATGTGGTGCGCTGCTGCCGCCTGCGCCACCGGATCCGGGTCAACGTAGACGTACCGTCGGACCCGCACGCCATTGGCCAGCACCGCCGCCAACCCGGTGGCGATGTCGCCAAAGAGCTCCAAAAAAACAACCCTGCTGTGCGGGATCGTCCACTCAATCGTTGTACTCTCCACCAGCGGCTCTCCGTGCAGCTGCACAACCGCCGGTTAACACGCTGGCAGCTCCTGCGCCACCAGGGGTAGCTGCTGCCACGCACGGTCCACCAGCTCTTCCACCTGCCGTGCTTGCACCACGGGCCTGTGGCCAGCGGCAGCTGCTCCCAACCGCACGGGCGCCAGTGGGGTGGTGACCGCCTCGTCTTGCGGCATGTCACACAAGTCGCTACCCACCCATGCTGCTTCTCCGTAGCAGGCGAATGCGGCCCCATCCTCCGCTGTAGCCACCAGCTGCAGTGGGATCTCCACCTGACGCCCCTCTCCGCCGCCCCCGGGCGACATCTCGCTAACTCTTCCCATAGGTCAATGCTAACACCACAGGGGTACAGGAACTCCGTCCCAAGGAGCACGTCGTATGAAGTCGCCTCCGTCAGCAAGCAGTGGAGGTGCTGGCTGACCTCATCCGGACCACCCTTGTTGTTTGTGATGCGGATGGGCTCCTTGGTCTGGCGAAGGCCCACTGAGACGCCTCCTGTTGCCGTCTTGATGGCGATGGGGACGGCTGCAAGTCCTGCACGCGCAGCCCCAGCTGCCGCGCCATGCTGTGGTCAAGCAGCACTGGCTGTGCCCCCATACAGTCATACCTCGTTATAGGCACGTCGGCCTGTTTGGCGAAATATGTGACTATATCGAGGTGTGCTTGTGTCCGTGTTAGAGGCACTATTGCCCCCAAACGTGCTTCTACCGTGACAATCAGCAATATATAAGATTATATGGAAAATTGGCGAATGAGCAAAGCTCGGGTGGCAACGTGGTTGCAAGCATCATTCTCTTGGCACCACAATCGCCCACATGGGCATCCACTTCTTCCACAAAGAGACACCCAAACGCAAGCAATGGTAGCAACCACTCTCAAGGTGGCCATGGGGGCGAAGGAGGGGAAGCCGCTCGAGAAACACGGCAATCGAGATGGCAATTCACTTGTGAGCAAGTACAAAAGACACATTGTGATGGAGCCAAGCACCCTAAATAAGCGGCTACCATCGCTCATCGCGCCCTCAATGCAACGATGCAAGATCGCAGGACACCGATAGGAGGTGGGACTGTAAGCTCGCATACAAGTGTAGGCAGGCTGACTAGTAATATCAAGGGTGATGTAAGGACGCATTAGATGGGACCGCAAGTCGATGGGGTTGGCTAAGACAAGCAAAGTGCGATGTGGGCTACATTGTGGACCAGCCTCGGCAAGGGCACATATGGCCCGAGCATGCATAGGTGCCCTGCTTGCATATAAGAGGGCAAGCAAGCGCACCTGAAAGTAGAAGGAGGAAGCGAGGGAGTGCACATTTCAGCTCTACCTAGCCTCAAGACGTGCTCGATGTTGGTGAGCCTTGCAAGCTCAATGAAAAATGAAGACCAGCGAATTCTGATGCTGATGAGGTGTGTCTCTCACTACCTCGCACAAGAATTGCACTTTCTCGGTCCACAAGCTGTTCTCAGGTCGACGAGGTACGTTCCGCGACGAAGACGAAGCCGTCGACGACCGCCTGGAAGCGGCGCTACTAGCGGCGAGCAGCGGTCTCAAAGAGGGCCTCGTGACGCCGTGGCCTGGAGAAGGGTGGGGGCCATCTGGGAGACATGGAGACTGGTGGGGGCCGTCGGGGAGACGGTAATGAGCCGCTCTGCGCTTGCTTTCCGAGGCAGTAAAGCCCAAACCCTCGCGCCCGGTTCATGAACCCCCGGCCTCTAGAGAATATAAGAGAAACGTTGAGTTTTTTTCATATAGGCACTTCTAGTGGGGAAATCTGCCCCGAAACTGTGCCTGTACATCAAGGCACGTTCCCTTATCGAGTCACTTCTACCTGGGGAAAAAAGTGCTTCCCGCAAAATGGTGCCACTATCGAGGATGTGCCCTTATCCGTGGGTGCCTGTAACGAGGTATGACTGTATCCAACATCACCCGTAGCGGCGCCGCGCCATTGAAGGTAATGAGGCCGCGGCTATTATCCACAAGCGCCACATCCGGGGTGATGCCTCCGCCACCCGCCGCTTAGGCAGCGACGGGCTCTCTCCTGCAAGGGCCGGCCCAACGACACGCGTGCTTGGTGGTCGCTCCATTTCCACCGATTCCTCGCCCAAGGATGCTGGCGCAGGCAGAAGGAGTGGAATCGACCTGCAGGGGCCCCCTTCGGGAGCCCCTGAATTTGGCGCTGCAGGCAGTTGGGGTGTCCGGCCCCCGCGCGGCCTTGAGCGCCCGGCTCCCCCCTGTATGGGCAGCCCCCAGGGCCCCAGTGCTCGGTGAATGCGACTGTGCCACTGCAGCCGGCACCGCATGCAGAACTGCCGCAGAAACTTCTTCCACCCCATCCCGATCATTGGGTGCAGGCTCAGATAGAGACGACCTGCAGGGGCCCCTTTCGGAAGCCCCTAATTGATTATTGAAGGCGGTTGGCGAATTCGCCCCCCCTGCAGCCTTGAGCGATTCACTCGAGCCCGCCACGTCGCCCTCCAGCCCGTCAGGAAGGTGCTGCTGCAGCGCCTTCCTCAGCACCGACTCTGAGCAGCCCACGCTTGCCAAGCACAGCAAGGGCGTGCTCATAAGTGCGGCCGCTAGCTGCCGCGCGGAGACTTGCCCCGCGCCCTCTCCGACCGCCGCTGGCCCGTCTGCAGTCACCGCCGGCAGCCGCGCAAACGACAATGGGTAACGCCCGCCCTGCTCCTCACGGTGGCCGTGCTCTCTACCCGCCAAGCGATCTGCAACCCCCCAGAGGCTGGCGGCTACCACGCTCATGCCGCCCCGCCATCGCTGCATCTACCATCTCTACACCCATTCCGTAGCGGAGGCGATGTTCCGCCTCTTCTTCCTCCTTCCTTGGCGCAGCGCAGGTTGAAGCTCCGGGCCAGGTTGGTCAGGGGGCCGAAGCGACTAGAGATCCCCCGGCGGTGGTGACGACGCAAGCGAGAGAGAGGCGAGGTGCGAGTATCTACTTGCGGAGAGATGGCCTCTCTCCGCCGTCCGATCTCTTAAGAGCCCACCCCGCGAGGGGAGGTCAAGGCAGTAGGTACAGGGAATTAGTGCTCGGCAGCCCGGAACACTCCAGCCCGCCCATACGGGGTGCGCCCTACCCAGCGAGCCACCCCATGGGTTACCCCCGCTGAGGTTCCCTATACCACCTTCCTACCTGAGATATCCAACCAGGGTTAGCCCTGGTCGGTTCCGCCCAACCGCCCTCTAGCCGACGCTACAACGACGCTCTGCGCCCGGGCATGACATGGCTCGGTGGAGTCGGCTAGGAGTTGGCCAGTGAGCCAAACTCTGCCTCAAGCTGTAATGGTAAACAACTTTATCCTGCCAAGGAGCAGGCAAGCGCAATCCGGTGGATTCGAAGTCCCTTGGTAGCTTTGCACGGTTTGCCATATGTGGATCGCGACGATTCGGAGTTGCAACGGCAATTGGCCGGTTTTACGAAGTGATGGGTGTAAGGTAAAAGGCCTGTGAGGTGATGGGTGTGCTGACTCGTACTTACCGAGCGGGTCAGCACCTGTAGATCCCGCTGAGAAGCAACGGACCAAGACAGGATGCTTCACTTCGAAGGGAGACTCAGGCCAGAGCATCAGAAACATCTTTGCATCATTAGCCGCAAGAAACCCGAAAAAATACAGGCAGATAGTTGCAAAATGCCTCTGATACCAAGCTAACGTCGGTCTGAGAATCACACTTCCCTAGCTCGTCCGAGAGTGTGTCTCTTGCTCGCCCTCAGGGCCCACCCCTTGGAGGGGCAAGCCAAGCAGGGCATAGCGTGTGGTTTTGCAATTATCGGGCTCCTTGGACCTCGTCCACTATGTCTGGGCTAACTCTTCATAGACCTTGCGCCCTGCTTTTGGAAATAGCCACTCTTTCTCTTTTCCGACTTTCTCTAGCTGACTGCTTTCGGAAGCGGACATCCAACGAGTCCAAACGAAGTCACATAATGCAAAATCGTGTTTTGCACGTTCCGGCCCGTCACCGTCCACTGGGCTTTCGAGTCTCATTGGCTGGACCTCTTTGACCCAGCTTCACACAACGCGTTGTCCCACCGGCGGCACGGCGAGCAAGCTGCCTTCGATGCCGCTGGCTCCCTAGCGCACGTGTTACGGACGAGCCTTCCATATGCCTCCAGTGGGCTTTTGCCCTCGACTTGCATATCTGCAAGCTGGCTGTGGTCTAGCTGCCGCCTCCGGCGAGCGTCAATGGGCCTGCTTTTGGGCTTATCCGTTACTTCTGGACATCCCCGCGTCAGTACCCTAACAAATATTAGTTACAAACATGATCGTCCTCTTTTACCACCTTACATATGGTGGGAACGTTACGCACTCTCTTCGGGCCTTTCACAGCCATTCTATACTCTGGAAAGAGTCAAGATAATTTGTATTCACTCTAGCCAACCCGGCTGGCCTTTCGAGGAATGTAGTGCGTAGTGAGTGGTGGAGGGCCTGAGTGGCCAAGTACAAGGCAAGCACATCAACAGATGTTCATCACCTGTGGCTAACTGAGGTACTGTCCGTGGCACAGGCCAATCCCGTACGACCGAAGTCTTCTCGGGGTCGACACGTATGCCGTCTTTGCCCACGACATGCCCGAGATATGTCAGCGCTGGCTGGTTGAATGCGCACTTGGACCTCTTGGTATACAATTGATTTTCACGCAGCAACTGCAGCACTCGGCGCAGGTGCTTCACGTGATCCTAAGCCATTCTGCTGAACTCCAGTATATCGTCCAAGTAGACCAGCACAAAATCGTAGAGCAGGGGGCCAAAGACCCTCGATATCACCGCCTGGAACGTAGCCGGTGCATTGGTCACACCAAAGCTCAGCACCTCGAACTGAAAATGTCCAAGCGGCGTAAGGAGGACCAACTCCAGAACATCCGCAGGCGTGATTCATATCTGATGATACTCACTTGCCAGGTCCAGGGAGCTAACCACAGTAGCCCCTGCAAGCCAATCGAACAGATCATCTATCCGAGGCAATGGATATCGGTTCTTGATGGTAAGCTTATTCAAAGTCAATGCATATCCGTACAGTGCCATCCTTCATTTAGACAAAGAGGATAGGTGCTCCGTATGGTAACTGAGATGGCTCAATATAGCCCTTCGCCAGCAGGTCCTCGACCTGGGATTGCATTACTCGAAATTCGAGAGGGCTCAGCCGGTACATGGGACGGCAAGGCGGGTGAGCGCCTGGCTCCTATGGAATTGTATGAGCCACACCTCGGTGAGGAGGTAGACCGTCCGGAAGAGAGTCGGGAAACACATCCGCAAACTCTTCCAGCAGCTTATCAAGAACCCCGCCATGTGAATGCGCAGCAGTCACACACAAGTCAGGCTGAGACTCGTCACTCAACGCCACCATCACAAGAAATGCCATCTGCACAGTGTTCTTGTAAATCAATCGCTTCATCTGCACGGCGAACAGCAGAATGGAAGCCCCTGCCGCCAGCGGCGGTGCACAGGGAATCTGCTTGCAAAGGACAAAGCGCCATGCGCCACGTGATACCGTGCAAGTCTGGCGTTCAAAATCAAGGCATACTGATGTGGCACAGAGCCAGTCACCTCCCAATATCACATCAAAGGCGACAGTCAACGCAATGGCATAACAAGGCATCTCGGCTCTGCATTGCTGGATGCGAATGGGAACCTTGCACAGGCCCAACACATCGGTTGGGTGGCCATCGGCCAATGTCACTTTAGGCAGACCATCTGCTTGCAAATGCAAGCCAGTGTAACACACCAGATTTTATTGACGAAGGGGACGGAGGCCCCTGAGTCCATGAGGATCCTGGCCGGTGCCTCAGCAATTAGCCCCTCAAATAGCATCGTGTGTCCCCCACGGACACTGCTACCAAGTGTAATGAACCAGCCGTTTGGTTAATTAAGCCACATGGCTCTGTTGCATTACATGACCGAAGTCTTTTGGACAAGTGGGCCCGCCAGGTGGCGGGCCGGCTTGGCGCGCAAGGGGCCCGGCAGGTGGCGGGCTGGCTGGGCGCGCAAGGGCCCGCCCGGAGGCGGGTCCCGCCATTCGAAATACCCCTCGATGATTCACCGGTTCAAACCGGAAGATCTTGGGCCCGCTGCAAGGCGGGCCTTCGGGCGACCCGCTCACACCCCTGGGTGGGGGATGGGGGGGGGGCACGGGGAAGCACAAGGAGCCTTGGGGGCTGAGGCTCAGCAGACAGTTTGAGCCCGGGATGCCTCGGAGCAGCCATGCCGCTGCTCGCCGCCGCAGCCGCCGCCGCACTGCGCTGCGGGGCCTGCTGCGCCGGCCTGCGCCCAGGAGGTGGAGTCGCCGTCAAGGCGGCGCCACAGGGCCTGTCTTCCGCTGCGCTATGCGCTAGTGCTTCCTCGTGTAGTGGGTTGGCCCCCAAACCCCTATGCTCGAACCCAATAAGGACTGCTCTCTCTAACTGCATGTTTAGGGCGCAGGTTCCTTACACCAAGGATTGGGGTGCGAGCGACATACCCTGACCGCTGTCGGGTAAGGCCTAACCCGGGTGGCATCGACACTACGCCTAAGGAGCCTGTGTCCCGCCTCGTGCGAGCACAACAGCGACATCCCCAGCGAAGCTCGATCAATCACGCCGCGCTTCTGTGGCACAATGAAGAACAGCACTTCTTCAGGCCGACGGCACTTATGCCAGCTCAGATAAACATCAGCAGCCACTTGCAAGTCATTGTGGGCAACCCACACAAATAGAGGCCCTCCGGCCTCCAGACCTAGCAACAAAGCACAACCGGTATGTTGATTGACGGGCAAGCAATGCCAGCAAGGTAGAACAGCGCGAGTGCATCTGGCTGAATGAGATTGCTCTCTGAGGCAAGGGTCAGGCACTCCCGCTTGCCCGTGTCCCGGCCCATCGGCCGCTGTGGACGTGGCCTCGAGGAAGGTGGACCTGCCGCCGGGCAGTCCCTGTGCTGGTGGCTCTTGGCGCGTAGCCATAGCAGTCACACCTCCTTCCACCCGCGGGCCAGCACCTGTCACGCGTGGCTTCTGAAAGCCGCCGTGGGAACGAGCATTTGAGCCCTCCTTAGGGTTAAATCTCTTCCTCCCCCGCTCTGCCTCTGCAGATCTGCCTGCCTCCAGCAGGAGACGCTTGCCAAGCCCAATGTCCGGCGAGCTGAGCACCTTCCGAGCGTGCTCCACCAGCATCGGAGTGAGCCACTCCGACATCTCGCTGAGCCAGGACTGCAGCCCACCCCGGTCGTCCCGACCGGAGGATTGCCATGGTGCGTGGGCCTTGGCAAGGCCATGCGCAGGGTGGCCACCGCTCTTGCGCACCAGATGCCCCGCGGCATCGGTCTCTTGCACATGCCGCTGTTCCGCGCGGATCTCGGCAATGTGGGCGCGGTGCTCCTCCAACATCCTCTCAAGGAGGCGGTATAGCCCCTGCGGAACTGGGTCCATGGCAGCCTGGACTGCCGCCAGGTCCTGCGTGAGGAGTCAACGCGTTACAGTTCCCCAGCCGACAACCCTTGTGGCCTTCGGCTCCCAGCTCGGCGTGCCCCTCAAGTGTAGTGAATCTCGCCCTGAACACGCAGTTAGAGAGAGAGAGTCCTTATTGTATTCGAGCATAGGGGGTTTAGGAGCTAACCCACTACACTAGGAAGCACTAGCGCATAGCGCAGCGGAAGACAGACCCTGTGGCGCCGCCTTGACGGCGACTCCACCTCCTGGGCGCAGGCCGGCGCAGCAGGCCCCGCAGCGCAGTGCGGCGGCGGCTGCGGCGGCGAGCAGCGGCAAGGCTGCTCCGAGGCTTCCCGGGCTCGAACTGATTGTGGAGCCTCTGCCTCCAAGGCTCCTCATGCTTCCCAGTGCCACCCCCCCTCCAGGAATGTGAGCGGGTCGCCCCAAGGCCCACCTTGCGGCGTGCCCAAAGATCCTCCCTTGAAAGAGCGGACCTTGGCGAAGGGTAATTCGGGACGGGCGGGGCCCGCACCCGGGCGGGCCACTTCCCGGCCAGCCAGCTGGCGGGTCACCTGGCCCAAATAGTCGGTCATGTGATGCCAACAGAGCCATGTGGCTTAATCAGACGGCTGTTTCATTACATACCTCCCCACTCTGGTGTTCACGTCCTCGGGAACACCAAGAGAACAGTCACCTGGACAATTTTCCAAATTGACCACAGGTTTCCACGTTTAGTGCTCAGGCCCATACCCGAGACACTTCATCAGATAGTACTCCGTCCTTAGTAGCACTTGAGCACCAACATTGAAGGACAGATCCTTCCGATGTTTGGCAGCATAAGCCTCTGGCGACTCTGGGCAATTTCCAAGAGATGCCCAGCTCAGCTCTGAGCCTGCAAGAGGGTCCCAATAAAAGCTACCACGGCGGGAATATGATTCCGGCCTCCCTCCCCACTTGTAGCGGAGCTCGGGAATGTTAGCCACCTGGGCTGAGAAGCCCCTCTACCAAAGCACAAACATAACCTTTACGGACACGCATGTACAGCTGATAAGGGTCAGCCGAGATTTGCCGAGAAGCTTGAGGAGTCGGACGCAATCCTGCAGCCCGCACTCCAGAAGCAGTCAAGGTAGCCAACGCAACGGCGTTGCGAATGTTGCTGATGCAAAGCCTCGAGAACCAATGCACATCTGTAGAGTGCCAGTCCTCCTTTTGACAAAGAGAATAGGTGCTCTGTATGGCGAATAAGGTGGCTCCGTGAGGAATGCAAGTCATTGCAACTCCTCCCACTCTGGTCAGATTAACCGGAGTATGGCTGACATTGGGCGGCCCTGGCAAGTCCATGCGCAGGGTTGCCACGGTTCTGACGCATCAGATGCACCTCAGCATCGACCGCTTGCAAACGCCTCTTGCCAGCAGCGTGCCGGCCGAGCAAGCAATGCACTTCCCCACACATCGTCCCCCATAGGACGTGGGAAGTTGGATCCAACACAGCCTTGGCTGTTTCCAGGTGCTCCGTGAGGAATGCAAGTCATTGCATCTCCTCCCACTCTGGTCAGATTGACCAGAGAATGGCTGACATTGGGCGGCCCTGGCATGTCCATGCGCAGGATTCACCAACCGGCTTTGGCGAATCAAATGCACCTCAGCCCCGACCCCTTGCAAACGCCTCTCGCCAGCACAAAGCCTGCCAAGCAAGGATTGCACCTCCACACATAACGCCCCCAGTAGGGCGTGGGAGGACGGGTCCAGCACAGCAGCTGCCTCCAAGGAGTGTTGCCGAGATTAGTGGGCCCTCGCAAGTCCATGCGACGGGTTGCCACTGCTCTGGCGCATCAAATGCACCGCAGCATCGACCCCTTCAACATGCTGCTCTCCGGCCTGCAGCCGGACGAGGTGGGCACGCCGTTCCTCATGCGACCCCTCGAGGTAGGCACGAAGAAATATGTCCAGGCCAGCCTTAGCTGCCTCCAGCTGCTCAGTGAGGAGTACCATGCTTTGTACCCCCCCAGCCGACAAGCCCTCCAGGCCTTCGGCTCCCAGCTCGGCGTGCCCCTCCAGGGCTTGCCCCACAGAAGCCACTGCATCCGCAGTATCTGGCCCTGCCGCAGCCGCTGCATCCACAGCCAACCGCGCTGCAGCCGCTGCATCCACAGCCGACCGCCCTGCAGCCGCTGCATCCGCAGCCGACCGCGCCGCAGCCGCTGCATCCACAGCCGACCGCGCTGCAGCCGCTGCATCCACAGCCGACCGCCCTGCAGCCACTGCATCCACAGCCGACCGCGCTGCCGTCCGAGGACGGCTGGATCTTGCGCTGGACGTGGGTGAAGTCATGCTGTCTGACGGACACTGAGAGGTAAATTCAGCTCCGACAGTCAGCAAATCACACACTCCAAACTGCAATACAAGACATCGCAAGACTGCTGCAGCAGCGAGCGAGCAAGCAAGGCAGCGCACAAATCCACACCTCAATCAGCAGGCAGGCAGATAGCCGCGATGTGACCAAGACCGATGCTCGCGAGCAACGCTGGGCACACGACTGACCTCACCACACAAAGCTGCAAGCCCAAGCTTCACCTCAAAAGGAGCAAACACAGCAAGTGGTCCTGGAGGATCAGTCCGCAATGTGGCGTTGGTCGTTGCCGGCTCTGCGCAAAGATGCCTCTGCACCCGGCGCGTCCGCGGAGCCGTCCCACGGACCAACGTCTGGCAAGCACTTCAACTTTGACAGAAAAAGTCAGGCCAGAATGTCAAGGAGATCCTTGCATCATCAGCGAGCACAAGAAGTCACAAGCACGATGGATGCAAGACCACCTCTGATACCAATTGTAGTGAATCTCGCCCTGAACACGCAGTTAGAGAGAGAGAGAGTCCTTATTGTAATCGAGCATAGGGGGTTTAGGAGACAACCCACTACACCAGGAAGCACTAGCGCATAGCGCAGCGGAAGACAGGCCCTGTGGCGCCACCTTGACGGCGACTCCACCTCCTGGGCGCAGGCCGGCGCAGCAGGCCCCGCAGCGCAGTGCGGCGGCGACTGCGGCGGCGAGCAGCGGCAAGGCTGCCACGAGGCTTCCCGGGCTCGAACTGATTGTGGAGCCTCTGCCTCCAAGGCTCCTTATGCTTCCCAGTGCCAACCCCCCCCCCAGGGGTGTGAGCGGGTCGCCCCAAGGCCCACCTTGCGGCGGGCCCAAAGATCCTCCCTTGAAAGAGCGGACCTTGGCGAAGGGTAATTCGGGACGGGCAGGGCCCGCACCCGGGCGGGCCACTTCCCGGCCAGCCAGCTGGCGGGTCACCTGGCCCAAATAGTCGGTCATGTGATGCCAACAGAGCCATGTGGCTTAATCAGACGGCTGTTTCATTACATACCTCCCCACTCTGGTGTTCACGTCCTCGGGAACCTCGAGAGAACAACCGACAGATTTTACACCCGACGGTTGCTGCCCCGACCAAGCCTAGGAGCATTACCAACCTTGGCCAGGTATTCCCTGAGAGCATCCGGACAATTGGCCATAATGGCCGCAGGCTCCCACGTGTTGTGCTCAGGCCCATACCCGAGCCACTTCACCAGATACTCACGGGTCTTACGCCCTCGAGGCTTGTCCCTGTGAGACAAGATCTCTTCCACCTCAAACTCAAGATCATCCTCGACCAGTAGTGGAGGTGGGGGCGGTTGGACACGAACATCCGAAAGGAAGGCCCTCAGCTGAGACACATGGAAGACATTATGGACCTTCCAATGCACCGGTGTCTTCAGCTCGTAGGACACCTTGCCCACAAGGCGTACTACTGCAAATGGTCCAACCCACTTGGGCAGCAACTTGCGCGTACCCACAGCCCGCAAGGATAAGTGCTTCGTGCTAAGCAGCACTTGTGCACCAACATCGAAGGAGACGTCCTTCCGATGTTTGTCAGCATAAGCCTTCTGGCGACTTTGAGCAATTTCCAAGAATTGCCGAGCTCGTCTCTGAGCCTCCAAAAGAGTCCCAGTAAAGGCTACCGTGGCGGGAACTCGTTCCGGCCTCCCCACCTGAAGTGGAGCTCGGGGATCCTGACCATAGTTGAGGAAGAACGGAGTCTCCTTTGTGGACACATGATAGGCATTGTTCACAGCATATTCAGCTGGAGCCAAAAACTCATCCCAGTCAGTTTGGCTAGGATTGACAAAGTGCCGTAACATGTCCTCGAGAACTCGATTCATTCGCTCAGTTTGACCATCAGTTTGTGGGTGAAAGGCTGTGGACATGGCTTGTTTCGTGCCAAGAATCTTGCAAACTTCTGTCCAGAAGTAACCTGTAAAGCGAGGATCGCGGTCCGAGACCATCCTCTCAGGTACGCCATGCAATTTCCACACCTTATCCACAAAGATGCCAGCGAAATCCTTCGCAGAAACCCGCGTAATTGTGGGAGCAAAAAGCACCATTTTACTCAAGCGATCCACAAAGACAACAATGGCATCATAGCCATTCCGCGTCTTAGGCAATTGTGTGATGAAGTCCACACTTACATCAGACCAATTCCGCTCTGGAATCTGCAAGGGCTGAAGTAAATCGGCAGGTTTGCCAGAGATTGCCTTAGTACGCTGGCATGTGGCACAACTGACCACAAAAGCGCGCACCTGGGCTGAAGAGCCCGGCCACCAAAAGAGGCGTCGCACAGCCTTTTGGGTTTTGCCCACGCCCAGATGACCACTGTAAGGCGGATCATGCAGCTCCTGCATTATGTCAGTGCGCAAGGCATTGCAGTCTGGGGCCACAATAGCTTCGCCTTGCCACCAAAAGCCTTTGTCATCATTGAGGGAACTCACGTTGGCGGACTCAGCAAACCACGGGTCGGTGCCATACCCTTGACGGATACGGACATAGAGCTCAGAGAGGTCTGCCGTGGGTAGCTCAGAAGCTTGACGAGTCGGACGCAATCCAGCAGCACGCACTCCTGAAGCATTCAAGGTGGCCAACGCAGCAGCGCCGCTAATGTTGCGACTCACAGGGTCCGCAACATTAAGGCGGCCAGGGCAATAAACCCATTGGAAGTCGAATTGTGCAATGCACTCCGACCATCGAGCTTGACGCCGAGTCAAATGCTGCTGTGTGTGGAAATGGGCAACGGGCAATGATCCGTGACAACCGTAAATGCCACACCTTCCAGGTAGCAACGCCGGACACGTAAGGCGTGCACCACAGCCAGCAATTCCTGCTCGCCCGTAATGTAATTTCGCTCGGCAGGTATGAGCAGGCGACTCTCAAACGCTAACAAGTGACCCTCTTGCAAGAGCACGGCACCAATGCCGGTCAAAGAGGCATCGCAGACAAGCTCATATGGCACGCCTTCACGAGGAAAGGCCAGCACAGGCGGAGACGTGAGCGCCTGCTGGATTTCCTCAAATGCACTCTGGCATCCGGACGACCAGTCCCAAGGAACGTCCTTACGAGTCAACTTCGTAAGAGGAAGTGCCAAGTTCCCATAGCCTTGTAGGAACTGTCGAAAGTAGTTTGCAAAGCCCAAAAAGGAGCGCAATGCAGGGACCGTCTTTGGCACAGGCCAATCCCGTACGACCGAAGTCTTTTTGTGATCAACGCGTATTCCGTCCTTGCCTACGACATGCCCGAGGTATGTCAACTCTGGCTGCTTAAATGCGCACTTGGACCGCTTTGCGTACAAGTGATTGTCACGCAGCAGCTGCAGCACTTGGCGCAGGTGCTTCGCGTGATCCTCAGGTGTTTTGCTGAACACGAGGATATCGTCCAGATATACCAGCACAAAATGATAGAGCAAGGGTGTAACATCTCTGCCCCTAATCACACAGAAAGGGTCAGAATGTCCTGATTTGGATTAAAAAATAGGGTGTTCAGTGGACAACCCTCATACAGGAGAACGCCAACGCACATACGCGCATGGAGCGCAGCGGAAGTCTTACCCTGAGGCACCGCCCTAGGGCGGTGACTCTACCATAGACTTACAGAGAGCCGGCGGGGCGGCAGCGACGAGCTGCGGCGACGGGCTGGGCAGCAGGCGGCAGCAGCAGAGCTGTGGCGGCGGCGGCGGCAGCAGGCAGCAGCGGAGCTGGCTAGGCAGCAGCAGGCCTGTGTCTCTCTCGGCGCTGGTCGGACTGGGGAGCCCGGCCGAGGCCTACTACTTATATAGCGTTCCATCTGCCACCCCTCCCCCGAGGGTGTGACGAGGGTCGCCCCCAAGGCCCTCCCCCGAGGGGGCGGGCCGGACGAAGGGGACACGGAGAGCGGCGCCTTTGGGCGGCTCCAAGGAGGCGCGAAGCGGCGCCTTGGGCGGCTCGAAGGAGGCGCGAAGCGGCGCGTGAACGCGGCGCTATGGGACGGCGCGGAGGGGCGCCTTGGCAAAGCCAATGAGGTACCACGGGGTGCCTCGGGTGGCGCCGAGGAGGCGCGACGCGGCACCTCGGGTGAGGCGACGCGGCGCCTGGGACGGCACGACGCGGCGACTCGGGTGGCGCCAAGGGGGCGCGAAGGGGCGCCTCTTGGCGGCACCAAGGAAGCGCAATAGCGGCGCTTCAGACAAGCACCAATGAGAGGCGACGGGGCGCCTGAGGTGGCACCAACAAGATGGAGGGGCGCCTTAGGGGGCACCCCTCCGGGGGCGCGACGGGGCGCCTCGGGCGGCGCCTCGTGGCGGTTCGGGCCGCGGCGCCGGAGGGCGGCGCAAGTACGGTACGGAACCGGGGCCGCGGGCCGCGGCGCCGGGGGGGGCGGAGCACGTGTGATACGGGACCGGGCCCTCGGGCCGCGGCGCCGGGGCGGAGCCGGGGCCGTTGAAGCGTTCCCGCGGCAAATTCAGATACAAACATGTAAGGTTACCGGCACCGTTGGCACTCCCAAACGGAGGGAACGTTACATACCTCCTCACTTAGCTGTTCACGTCCTCGGGAACAAGAAGGGAGGAACTACAGAATTGGACCCAGGGGAATCAACCCCGGCGGGAAGGTACTGGACGACGGACAGAAGAGACGGTGTTACTTGTCAGATACTTCTGGACGAGGGATGGACAATCGGCAAGATTGCCCGCAGGCTCCCATGTGTTGTGCTCAGGCCCATAGCCGAGCCACTTGATAAGGTACTCACGGGACTTACGACGCCCACGAAGATTGTCCCGGTGTGACAAAACTCTCCTCCACTTGAATCTCTTCCTCGTTGTCAATGACGAGCGGAGGTGGGGGCGGTTGGACACGGCCATCCGTATGGTATGGTTCGAGTTGAGACACATGAAAAACTTTGTGGATTTTCCATTGTACCGGTGTATCAAGCTCTTATGCGACCTTGCCGATGAGGCGCATTACACGAAAAGGTCCAACCCACTTGGGTAGCAACTTGTGCGTACCGACAGCCCGCAAGGTTAAGTGCTTTGTGCTTAACCTGGGCACCCACGTCGAAGAACACGTCCCTGCGACGGAGATCAGCATACTGCTTTTGCCGGTTCTGAGCAATTGTCAAGAATTGCTTAGCCCTCCGCTGAGCTTCCAGGAGAGTACCGGTGAAGCTTACTGCGACCGGAACGCGCTCTGGCCTCCCCACCTGCAAAGGTGATCGGGGATGCTGACCATAATTCAGGAAGAAGGGTGTGTGCTTGGTAGACTCATGAAAGGTATTATTTACAGCATATTCCGCTGGAGCAAGATACTCGTCCCAATCAGTCTGACTGGGGTTTACAAAATGCCGTAACATGTCTTCCAAAACCCGATTCATCCTTTCGGTCTGACCATCAGTTTGGGGGTGGAAAGCAGTGGACATGGATTGCTTCGTGCCAAGAAGCCTGCACACTTCTTTCCAGAAGTGACCCGTGAAGCGAGGATCGCGGTCAGACACGATGCGCTCAGGTACTCCGTGCAGTTTCCATACTCTGTCCACAAATATGCCAGCAAATTCCCGCGCAGACACCCGTGTGGTCGTAGGTGCAAAGTGCACCATTTAACTCAAACGATCCACAAACACGACAATGGCATCAAAGCCGTTGCGCGTCTTGGGCAACTGGGTGATAAAATCCACACTTACATCAGACCAGTTCCGCGGAGGTATCTCCAAAGGTTGGAGTAACCCGGCAGGCTTGTGAGAGCGCGCCTTACTACGCTGGCAGGTGGCACAAGTCTTCACAAAAGACTTTACTTGGGCCGCTAAACCCGGCCACCAAAAGAGAAGCTGAACAGCTTTCTTGGTCTTTCCATACCCAAATGACCACTATACGGAGGCTCATGCATCTCTTGCATGATACTAGTGCGCAAGGCATTGCAGTTGGGCACCACAATGGCGTCACCTCGCCACCAGAAGCCTTGGTCATTCACTACTGTGCGTGGTTTGGTTGCAGATGCAAACCAAGGGTCTGTGCCATACCCATCACGAATACGCACATACAGCTCAGAGAGGTTGGTGGTACTTGGCCCTGCGGCCCCACGGGTAGGCCGCACGTCTGCAGTCTGAATCCGTATGGCACACAGGACAGGCGCCACAGCAGCCCCTACAATGTTGCCGCTCACTGGGTCCGCTACATTGATCCTTCCAGGGCGGTACAATCACTGGAATCGGAATTGTGCCATGCTCTCAGCCCACCGAGCTTGATGCCTGCTCAATTGCTGCTGTGTGTGAAAGTAGGTCAACGGGCAATGATCCGTTACGACCGTAAATTCAACACCCTCGAGATAGCATCGCCACACACGGAGGGCGTGCACAACAGCAAGGAGCTCCTGCTCACCCGTAGTATAATTTCTGCAGGACTGAGCAGGCGACTTTCAAATGCTACGGGATGACCCTCCTGCAGGAGAACGGCACCAATGCCGATCAAAGAGGCGTCACATACGACTTCATACGGCACACCTTCTCGAGGCAAAGCCAAAACGGGCGGGGATACCAATATCCGTTTTATATCCTCGAACGCCTACTGGCATTCGGACGTCCACCCCCAGGGTACGTCCTTACGAGTGAGCTTCGTAAGAGGAGATGCCATGCTTCCATATCCTTGAAGGAATTTTCGGAAGTAATTTGCGAATCCCAAAAAGGAACGCAACTGCCGGCACAGTCCGCGGCACAGGCCAGTCCTTGACTATCACTATCTTTCTGGGGTCGACGCGCACCCCGTCTTTGCCCACCACATGCCCTAAGTACGTCAATTCGGGCTGGTTGAATACACACTTGGAGGTCTTGGCATACAAATGATTTTCACGTAGCAACTGCTGAACTTTCCGCAGGTGCCGTACATGATCCTCGGGCATTTTGCTAAACACCAGTATGTCATCCAGATAGACCAGCACGAAGTCATACAAAAGGGGGCCAAAGACCTTCGTCATAACTGCCTGAAACGTGGCAGGTGCGTTGGTCAGACCAAAACTCAGCACCTTGAACTGGAAGTGTCCGACCGGCGTACGAAACGCAGACTTCGGAACATCCTCAGGAGTGATACGAATTTGGTGATACCCGCTTTGCAAATCGAGGGAGCTGAACACTTTAGCTTCCGCGAAACGATCGAAGAGATCATCGATACGAGGCAACGGGTATCAATTCTTGACAGTGAGCTTGTTGAGGGCTCGGTAGTCGATGCACATCCGGAGACTACCATCCTTCTTCTTAACGAAGAGAATAGGTGCACCATACGGGGACTGAGAAGGCTCGATATGGCCTTTACGGAGCAATTCCGTCACTTGGGATTGCATCTCTAGAAATTATAGCGGACTCAGTCGATACATAGGGCGGTACGGCGGCACAGCGCCGGGCTCCAGTGGAATTGTATGAGCCACGCCTCGATGAGGAGGCAATCCGTCTGGAAGTGCATCCGGGAACACATCCGAATACTCCGCCAACAACTTGTCAAGAGCCTGACTACGTGAGGCCACGATACTCACATCAGAGTCAGGGGGAGACTCAGCACTCATCACCACACCCAGATACGCAGCCGACGCTGGTTCCTTGCGAAGGAGCTTCTTCATCCGCACAGCTGAGAGCCGCAGACAAGAGTCTTGCGCAGGTGGTGATACACAGGAAATGTCGACGTTGTGCAATTTGAAGCGACGAGTACCACTTCGACCGATACATGTGCGCTGTTTACAATCAAGCACAGACGCGGTGGCACAGAAGCAATCATAGCCTAAGATTAGGTTAAAGGCAGACGCCAAATCAATGACATGACAAGACACAACCGTCTTGTAATTTTGGATGCGAAGGGCCACTTTGTAAAGGCCCAAAACTTTAATATGCTGACCATTGGCCATTGTAGCTTGCAATACATGAATGGGTTGCACAGGCAAGCCATTGTTACACACAAAAGTCTTATTAACACAGGATTGCGAAGCACCCGTGTCTACAAGGATCTGGGCTGGCTGACCAGCCGCTATTCCGGTAAAAAGCATACTAGGCGTTGAAGCACAAAGTGCTAAGTCGCCAACTGAAGCAAGACAGAATTTGCGAACTACATATATGAGCAGTTTCCTGGGTGATCCAGCAGCACCAGGTACTATGTGGGGATGGCCTGCTGTGTAGCGACAGAGCAGGGACAGGCCCGGTGGTGGTGGAGGGTTCAGTCCTCGCCTGCATCGCACGATGGAATACACAGGGTCGTCAGCCCTATGATGATTCACCCATTTCAGATACATCTGAGCAGCTGAGTGCAATTGGTTACGGGGAACCCAGACGACAAGGGGCCCTTGTTTACCAAGGCTTGCATTAGCATATGCAGGGAGCGTACTACTGGGATAGGAGACTGCGGACAAGCACGTCCTACGCGTTCAAATAGCATTCGCACATCATGCAGTCGAGGACTCCACACAGGATTTAGGGAAAGGCACTCACGTTTGCCCTTGCCCTTGTACTGCCCCTTGGGGCCGGGTGGAGCAGACTTGCTTGCAGATGAGTGGTGCTTGGGAGGTCGAGTGCAGTCGCGGATGCGGTGGCCCTTCTGGCCACAGCGATAACACGCACGGCCTCCTCGGGGACGAAGGCCAATGGCTTGTTGGGGCGCCGTTGCCCCACATAGGGCTTGGCACTTGTACTGGGCATACTGCTAGGCAGCCGCTTCGAGGATGAAGGGGCAGCCGGGGTGACGACAGCTTCCGCCAGGGGGCGCTTGCGCGGGTACATCGCGAAAGTCAGACGCGCTTGCTCGATCAAGCGGTCCAAAGTATCCACCGGCTGGAAGGTCACAGCATCCAATTGGGCAAGCAGGGCCACATGCTCGGGCAGCCCTGCCTTGAATCGTTGACATTGATCCGCGTTGTCCATGGGCTTGGTGTTGAGCTTCGACAGCAACATGTGGAACCGTCGAACATAGTCCTCAAAGTCACCATTGCGCATACGAATAATGTCCAATTCGTTGCGGGCGTTCAATTCGGCGTGCACCTCGCCGTACATACTCGTTAAAGACCTCACGAAAAAGTCCCAATGATTGTAAGTCCCCGCGGTGGACGACTTTTTCACACTTTCCCACCACTGGGCGGGATCGCCGGACAGATGAGTAGCTGCAAGACCAACGCGATGTTGCGCGCCCGTGCCGCACTGCACGGACCAAGCCATTGTCTCGGCCAGCCAGGCATTCAGACCACCTCGGAAGGACTGTCCGCTGAACCTCGCCGGTAAGGCAGGCTTAGCACGCCCCACCTGCGACTCACGGAGTTTACCCTTCAGCTTCCGGATGCGCTTCTCGCCCTTGGTGATGCGGGCGGTAAGCGCTTGCACTTCTGCCGGAAGCGCTCCCGTGAAGGAGGTTACTGCCGGGTCCCCACTCTGGACCGCGGCCGCCTGAAGCTCGACAAGGTGCGCAGCGCGCTGCACGTCGGCGGAGGACAAGCCATCCGCACTTGGCGCATCGAGCTCCGCCAGGTCATCAACGAGTTCCTCGACCTCGAGGGCTGGTACGTCCGATGGAGGAGGGCTAGGACAGGTACTGGATATCGGCGACTCCATGCCTTATGTAATGAAACAGCTGTCTGGTTAAGCCCACATGGCTCTGTTGGCATTACATGACCGACTATTTGGGCCAGGTGACCCGCCAGCTGGCTGGCCGGGAAGTGGCCCGCCCGGGTGCGGGCCTCGCCCGTCCCGAATTACCCTTCGCCAAGGTCCGCCCTTTCAAGGGTGGACCTTTGGCCTGCCGCAAGGCGGGCCTTGGGGCGAACCTGCTCACACCCCTGGAGGGGGGGTGGCACGGGGAAGCACTAAGGAGCCTCGGGGGCCGAGGCTCATTAATCAGTTCGAGCCAGTGAAGTCCCAGGAGCAGCCTTGCCGCTGCTCGCCGCCGCAGCAGCCGCCGCACTGCCGCGGGCCTGCTGCGGGGCGCCCGTGGCTGCGCCCGTCAAGGGCCAGTTGCTGGTCTGCGCCCAGGAGGTGGAGTCGCCGCCGGACGGTGGCGCCACAGGGCCTGTCTTCCGCTGCGCATTGCGCTAGTGCTTCCTGGTGTAGTGGGTTGGCTCCTAAACCCACTATGTTCGAACTCAATAAGGACTGCTCACCCTAACTGCATGTGTAGGGCGAGGATTCACTACACCTTATGTACCACACACTGACGGATCAAGTCAGAGGCGGCAGACATATCGGGCTCCATACTGTCACGATGATACTCAGAAGGACTGGTGCCCCAGGCCAACAAGCAATCATGACAGCGCCTGCATCATACCTCCAAACCACAAAGCTGTACGAGCAGCAAGAGGGAGGGACCAGGAGTGGAACAAAAACCAGCCCCTGGCATACGATCAGACTTTGCCGCCCACCGGCGACCAGGTTCACTTCCGTGCCATACCGGCCGGCAATCCGCCGGACACAGGTGGTTTATTTACGCAGGCAAGTACTGACCTGGCAATTGAGATTGCCGCTGGGACGAAGAGCCGCTTGGCATCTTGAAGGTCCCGGACGTGGATGTCGAAGGCGAGAGGTCGGCACACGTGCCGCTTCGCCGATGACAGGTCCGCGTCCACTCTGGAAAACGTTTCACTCGAAAGAAAAAGATTAGTCCAGAATACAGAGGGATCCTTGCACTGTCAGCAGTAAAACACAACCTTTTACATGACTGGCTAGATGCAAGAAGTCCTCTGATACCAATGTAACATCTCTGCCCCTAATCACACAGAAAGGGTCAGAATGTCCTGATTTGGATTAAAGCATAGGGTGTTTAGTGGACAACCCTCCTACAGGAGAACGCCAACGCACATACACGCATAGAGCGCAGCGGAAGTCTTACCCTGAGGCACCGCCCTAGGGCGGTGACTCTACCATAGACTCACAGAGAGCCGGCGGGGCGGCAGCGACGAGCTGCGGCGACGGGCTGGGCAGCAGGCGGCAGCAGCAGAGCTGTGGCGGCGGCGGCGGCAGCAGGCAGCAGCGGAGCTGGCTAGGCAGCAGCAGGCCTGTGTCTCTCTCGGCGCTGGTCGGACTGGGGAGCCCGGCCGAGGCCTACTACTTATATAGCGTTCCATCTGCCACCCCTCCCCCGAGGGTGTGACGAGGGTCGCCCCCAAGGCCCTCCCCCGAGGGGGCGGGCCGGACGAAGGGGACACGGAGAGCGGCGCCTTTGGGCGGCTCCAAGGAGGCGCGAAGCGGCGCCTTGGGCGGCTCGAAGGAGGCGCGAAGCGGCGCGTGAACGCGGCGCTATGGGACGGCGCGGAGGGGCGCCTTGGCAAAGCCAATGAGGTACCACGGGGTGCCTCGGGTGGCGCCGAGGAGGCGCGACGCGGCACCTCGGGTGAGGCGACGCGGCGCCTGGGACGGCACGACGCGGCGACTCGGGTGGCGCCAAGGGGGCGCGAAGGGGCGCCTCTTGGCGGCACCAAGGAAGCGCAATAGCGGCGCTTCAGACAAGCACCAATGAGAGGCGACGGGGCGCCTGAGGTGGCACCAACAAGATGGAGGGGCGCCTTAGGGGGCACCCCTCCGGGGGCGCGACGGGGCGCCTCGGGCGGCGCCTCGTGGCGGTTCGGGCCGCGGCGCCGGAGGGCGGCGCAAGTACGGTACGGAACCGGGGCCGCGGGCCGCGGCGCCGGGGACGGAACACGTGCAGTACGGAACCGGGGTCGCGGGCCGCGGCAACGGGGGCGGAGCACGTGTGATACAGGACCGGGCCCTCGGGCCGCGGCGCCGGGGCGGAGCCGGGGCCGTTGAAGCGTTCCCGCGGCAAATACAAATACATACATGTAAGGTCACCGGCACCGTTGGCACTCCCAAACGGAGGAAACGTTACAAAGGGGCCAAAGACCCTCAACACACCGCCTGGAATGTCGCCCCACAATGCCCCCAGTAGGGCGTGGGAGGACGGGTCCAGCACAGCAGCTGCCTCCAAGGATTGTTGCCGAGATGAGTGGGCCCTCGCAAGTCCATGCGACAGGTTGCCATTGCTCTGGCGCATCAAATGCACCGCAGCATCGACCCCATGCACATGCCGCTCTCCGGCCCGCAGCCGGACGAGGTGGGCACGCTGTTCCTCATGCGACCCCTCGAGGTAGGCAAGAAAGGAACGGGTCAGGCCAGCCTTAGCTGCCTGCAGCTGCTCAGTAAGGAGTGCCATGCTTTGCACCTCCACAGCCGACAAGCTCGCTTGGCCTTCGGCTCACAGCTCGGCGTGCCCCTCAAAGGCTTGCCCCGCAGCAACCAGTGCATCCGCAGTATCTGGCCCTGCCGCAGACGCTGAATCCACAGCCGACCGCCCAATAGCAGCCGCTGCATCTACAGCCGACCGCTCCGCAGCCGCTGCATCCACAGCCGACTACCCCGCAGCCGCTGCATCCACAGCCGACCGCTTCGCAGTTGCTGCATCCACAGCCAACCGCTCCGCAGTTGCTGCATCCACAGTCAACCGCCCTGCAGCCGCTGCATCCGCAGCCGACTGCGCCGCAGCCGCTGCATCCACAGCTGACCGCTCCACGGCAGCCGCTGCATCCACAGCTGACCGCGCTGCAGTCGCTGCATCCACAGCCGACCGCGCCGCCGCCGCTGCATCCGCAGCTGACCGCGCTGCCGTTCGCGCTGCCGTCCGAGGACGGCTGGATCTTGCGCTGGTCGTGGGTGAGATCATGCTGTCTGACGGACACTGAGAGATCAATTCAGCTCCGACAGTCAGCAGTTCACACACTCCATACTGCAATACAAGACATCTCAAGACTGCTGCAGCAGCGAGCGAGCGAGCAAGACAGCGCGCGAGTCCACAGCAGGCAGGTAGACAGCCGCGATGTGACCAAGACCGATGCTCGCGAGCAACGCTGGGCACACGACTGACCTCACCACACAAAGCTGCAAGCCCAAGCTTCACCTCAAAAGGAGCGAACACAGCAAGTGGTCCTGGAGGATCAGTCCGCAATGTGGGCCTTGGTCGTTGCCGGCTCTGCGCACAGATGCCTCTGCACCCGGCGCGTCAGTGGAGCCGTCCCACGGACCAACGTCTGGCAAGCACTTCAACTTTGACAGAAAAGTCAGGCCAGAATATAAAGGAGATCCTTGCATTATCAGCGAGCACAAAAAGTCACAAGCACGATGGATGCAAGACCACCTCTGATACCAATGCAGTGAATCTCGCCCTGAACACGCAGTTAGAGGGAGAGAGTCCTTATTGTAGTCGAGCATAGGGGGTGTAGGGGCCAACCCACTACACAAGGAAGTACTAGCGCATAGCGCAGCGGAAGACAGGCCCTGTGGCGCCGCCTGACGTGAACTCCACCTCCTGGGCGCAGGCCGGCGCAGCAGGCCCCGCAGCGCAGTGCGGCGGCGGCTGCGGCGGCGAGCAGCGGCAAGGCTGCTCCGAGGCTTCCCGGGCTCGAACTGATTGAGGAGCCTTAGCCCCTGAGGCTCCTTAGTGCATTCCCGTGCCACCCCCTTCCAGGGGTGTGAGCGGGTCGCCCCAAGGCCCGCCTTGCGGCAGGCCAAAGGTCCTCCCTTGAACGGGGGGATCCCGGCGAGGGGGCGGGGCGCGCCTCTGGGCGGGGCACCTGCTCGGCAAGCGAGCCCGCCACCTCGCTGGCCACTTGTCCCAGAATGGCCGGTCATGTAATGCCAACAGAGCCATGTGGCTTAACCAGACGGCTGGTTCATTACAGGCGGGGCCCGCACCCGAGCGGGCCACTTCTTGGCCAGCCAGCTGGCGGGTCACCTGGCCCAAATAGTCGGTCTTGTAATGCCAACAGAGCCATGTGGATTAACCAGACAGCTGTTTCATTACAGCCCACCTCGGGAAGGCAGGCCCGACAAGGGGAATCTAGTACGTGGTCAGGCCACGCGGCTTCCTTCTGGAAGTGGCGGCCAGTGGCGGCCAATGGCGGCCAACGGCGGCCAGCCTGCGGCGCCGCCTTGCGGCGGCGCTCTGTCTGCAGCGCCGCCAAGCGGCGCCCTGCGGCGGCGCCCTGCGGCGCCGGCTTGCGGCGCTGCCAGTGCGTCACGGGGTGTGGCGTGGCGTCACGGGCGCGCCACACGTGTCACATACACGTCATAACGAGTGTGTCGGCAGATACCAGCATAAGCCGAGGAGCTTCTCGCCGGAAGCCAGGAATCCGCCGCCTCTGCTGGAGGCGGCGCGCCTGCGCGTCACATTGCTGACAGCCGCGTCACTCCGCACGTCCCATCGCGCGGTCAAACGTCACGTAACGGTGGGAACGTTACATTACTTCCCACTTAGATGTTCACGTCCTCGGGAACTAGTTAAGGGGGCACAAACCCGACGAGGTTAAGTTCGACGGGGACGTGTGGTACTACGACGCAAAGGGGAATGCCCTTTTGCAAGATACTTACGGAGAACGGCGCGACAATGAGCAAGATTGGCCGCCGGTTTCCTCGTGTTGTGCTCAGGTCCATAACCTAGCCACTTGACAAGGTACTCTCGGAACTTACGTCGCCCACGAAGTTTGTCGAGGTAAGACAAGATCTCCTCCACCTTAAAGTCTTCCTCGTCGGCAACGACAAGGGAAGGTGGGGGCGGTTGGACACGACCATCCGAATGGAATGGTTAGTTGGGACACGTGGAATACCTTGTGGATTTTCCAGTTTACCGGTGTTTTCAGCTCATATGCGACCGGACGGATACGGCGCACTACGCGAAAGGGTCCAACCCACTTTGGCAGCAATTTAGGCGTGCCGACAGTTCACAAGGAGAGGTGCTTCGTGCTTAAGAGCACTTGAGCACCCCCGTCGAAGGATATATCTCGACGACGTCGATCAGCATACTCCTTTTGCCGTTGCTGGGCAATCTTCAAGCATTGCCTAGCCCTCCGCTGAGCTTCCAGGAGGTGACCGGTAAAGGTTGTTGCGGCCGGCACGCATTCCGGCCTCCCCACCTGCAAAGGTGCTCGGCCATGCCCAGCCTTGGCCATGCTTGGCGGCACGCTCTGCCGCGGCCATGCTCGGCGCCATGGCGCCTGCTAGAGACAAATTATAGTGCTCTCGTCAGGCACGCTCCTCGTGGGCGAGCCTTGGCTCGACCCCCATACACCCTGGAGGGAAAGTGGCACGGGTAAGTTTTTACTATTGCACGGAGCAGAGAGAGACCCGACCGGGGGCTGGGACTCAGTGACGCTCTGAGAAAGGCGCAGCCCTGCTGCTGCCTCCTGCTGCAGACGGATCCCGCGCGCGGCTCGTTGCTGGCTCTGCTGTGGAGACCTTGACGGCGTTCCGTTAGGGGCAAGTCTGCAGCGCGTGTCCAGGAGGTGGTGCTGCTGCCTGGCGGCAGCGCTACAGGGCAAGTTCTTGCTTCCGCTGTACCGGAGTGCTTCCTGTGGCGGGTGGTTGTCCCTAGATTCCCAAAACTCGATCCCAATAAGGACGCATTCGGCTCCAAGCTGCCAGTCAGGGACCGTACGCTAAAGTAGGGGCGAGTTGTGACAGCAGTCGCCGAGAAGTGGGACTAAACAGCAGGGAGTCCAGTGGCGCCAGCTTGCACAGATTCGATAAAACCTCCACCCTGGTTGCCAGGTCAGCAAGTCCTACTTTGAGCTGGCCGACTCGGCGCGCGGCCGGGCGCGTGCGCATGCAGACCCCGAGCGGTGGAAGTTCGCACCTGCGCAGTTTCATGTGCCCCACGCAGGGTTAAGAGACGGTACACGACAGGGAGCCCTGCAAACCTTGCACCTACTGAATCCCGCCTAGTCGCGGTCGAGCGCTGCACTGTGTAAGATCCCAACCCCCATACACGCAGTCAGGGTTTAGATCGTCCTTGTTGGCTTCGGTCACTAGGGGTTTAGAAGCGAACCCCCGCAACAGTGAGGCACCGAGCATACATCGCAGCGGTATACCTTACCCTAAGGCACCGCCGACAAGTGGCGACTCACCTCTCGGATACGGGCCAGCAACTACGGTCCTCAAGGGAGCAGCCACCGTGAGTTCACAGGAGAGCCGGTGGAGGTCTGCGGCAACGGGCTGCGGCGACGGGCTGCAGCAGCAGGCAGCAGCAGGGCTGCGTCGATGGGCTGTGGCAGCAGGCGGCAGCAGGACTGCGCCTCTTTCTCTCGTGGGCTTCACTGATCCTGACCGGGTGTGCTGAGTATGGTCCCAGCCCTGCTTACAGTGCTTCATGTGCCACCCTCCCGAGGGATCTCTGGAAGGCTCGCCTCAAGGCCCACCTTCGAGAAGGCGGGCCCGACGAGGGGGATGTATCGTTCCCACCCACTGTGAGAAGTACCCAGGTGGTTACGCTTACCTATTGGCACGTGGCCGACCTGGCGTGGCCAGGTGGTCCCGCACGGGGGCCTCGGTGGCACGGTGTCTGTAATGAACCAGCCGTGTGTTTAAGTTAAGCCACATAACTCTGATGGCATTACATGACCGACTATTTGGGACAAGCGGGCCCGCCAGGTGGCGGGCCGGCTTGGCGCGCAGGGGCCCGCTCGGCGGGCCGGCTTGCCGCGCAGGGGCCCGCCCGGAGGGGGGTCCCGCCATTCGAAATACCCCTCGATGATTCGCCGGTTCAAACCGGAAGATCTTGGGGCCCGCCGCAACGCGGGCCTTGGGGCGAACCTGCTTACACCCCTGGAGGGGGGGTGGCACGGGGAAGCACAAGGAGCCTTGGGGGCTGAGGCTCAACAGACAGTTCGAGCCAGTGAAGCCTAGAGCAGCCTTGCCGCTGCTCGCCGCCGCAGCCGCCGCCGCACTCCACTGCGGGGCCTACTGCGCCGGCCTGCGCCCAGGAGGTGGAGTCGCCGCCGCACGGCGGCGCCACGGGGCCTATCTTCCGCTGCGCCTTTGCGCTAGTGCTTCTCTGTGTCGTGGGTTGGCCCGTAAATACTCTGAGGCCGAACCCAATAAGGACTGCTCACCCTAACTGCATGTGTAGGGCGTGGATTCACGAATGTGTCCACCCTGGTCCCCCGCCATGACCGACCTGGCCTGGCCAGGTGGTCGCCCACGGGGGCCTCAGTGGCGTGGTGTCCAACCTGGCGCCCCGCGCACGGGGGCCTCGGTGGCGCGGTGTCCACTCTGGCGCCCCACGCAGGGGGGCCTCGGTGGCGCGGTGTTTACCCCGGCGCCTCGACACGTCGACCCCGACAGCCGGGCCTTCCCCTCGACAGGTCTGCACCTTGGGGCGGGCATCATGCGGCCCGCCCCATGGGATGGGCCATGGGGCGACCCCATGCACCCCTGGAGCGGGGGCGGCACCGGGGAGCACTGGGAGTTTGGGGGCAGAGACACGAATTGCAGTTCGGATCTGTGAAGGCCTGAGAGAGGCGCAGCCCTGCTGCTGCGCCTGCTGCCGCAGTCCGTCCCGCAGGACGCTGCCGGCTTGCTGCGAGGCGTTCGTGCTGGCCCTTGGTGGGCTAGCTGCGGGCTGGTGCCCGCGAGGTGGAGACGCTGCCTGACGGCGGCGCACAGGGCAAGACTTTCTCTGCGCACTGAGGCGCGAGGTGGTTCACGGTTTACGGGTTTGCTCCTGAATACCTACGTCCGGACCCAATCAGGACTGGACCGCCTTATTGCCTGTGTTCAAGGGTCGGGTCACTACAGGGGATACTAATGCGAGAGCAGGTGGTTCACGAGGACCTTGCCAGCTACTTCCTTCTGGAAGCGGCGCACCCTGCGCGTCACACGCGCGTCACAGGCGTGTCGCGGCGTCGCAGGCGCATAACACCGCATCACATGCGTGTCACTACGAGTACGGCGGCAGGTTCGAGTGCCCGCCCAGAAGCCCTCTTCTGCTCTTCTGGAAGCCCAAGATACGCTCCTCTTCTGAAGCGGCGCACCTGCACGTCACATCGCCAGCAGGCGCGTCACACCGCACGTCACCTCGCGCGTCACCAGCACGTCGCACGTATCTGAACCCGCCCAGCACATAAAGGCGACAACTGCATAGTGCTTAAGTGTTATTGCATAGCTCATGCTGTTGGATTTGGGCTGGTTTACAATCGGACCATAAGACACGGGCAAGGTAACAAGAACCATCGTGGAGGGATCTCACATGAACAAGAGAGTCGTTTAGAGCATTGTCGATGACATCCTAATCGTCGATAGCTCCAGGTTGTGTTCCACCCATTTAATCATGAGAAGGAAAAGGAGGAGAAACTCTTCCGGTTCAATCTAAGACAGTGGAGGCCAGCCAGAAGAGTTGAGAAGGTCTGAAAGGGCCGAAGCGCTTTGAAGAAACGTACATCTTTGTCATTTGCTAAGCTGGCATAAGCCTACTTAATCCATACAGGTCGGAGTAAGAGAGGCCGAAGTAGCGTCGCCCTGGCGAAGATGGGAAACAGCAGCCAAGGCGCGGCCTGCCCTGCGACGTCTCCCTGTTGAACTATTAGCGCTTAGAACGTTGGGCTTTGAACCCAAGGGGTTTAAGGTCAGCCCCTTAAAAGTGGACGCCAGCGCACACAAATGCAAATGCCGCGCACACAGCGCAGTGGAAGTCTTACACTGAGGCACCGCCAGGACGATATAGATGTACTGCGGGTCTGCCTTACTAGCTGTGCCGACATGGGACGCAGCCACAGCACTTACAGAGAGCCGGCAATTCCCACAGCCTACGAGCTGCGGCGACGGACTGAGCAGCAGACGGCAGTAGCAGCGCTGGTGGCGCCGGCTGCGGCAGCATGTAGCATAAAGGCTGTGCCTCTCTCTGTGTAATGAACCAGCCGTTTGGTTAAGCCACATGGCTCTGTTGGCATTACATGACCGGCCATTCGGGACAAGTGGCCCGCCAGGTGGCGGGCTGGCTTGCCGGGCAGGTGCCCCGCCAGAGGCCGCCCGTGCTAAAATAGCCTCGCCAGGATCCACCCGTTCAAGGGAGGACCTTTTGGCCTGCCGCAAGGCGGGCCTTGGGGGGACTCGCTCACACCCCTGGAGGGGGGGTGGCACGGGGAAGCACTACGAGCCTTGGGGGCTGAGGCTCGACAAGGAGTTCGGACCGGTGAAGCCCAGGAGCAGCCTTGCCGCTGCTCGCCGCTGCAGCCGCCGCAGCTTGCTGCGGGGCTCGCTGCGGGGAGTCCGTGGCTGCGCCCGTAGTGGGCCAGTTGCTGGCTCGCGCCCAGGAGGTGGAGTCGCCGCCGGACAGCGGCGCCACAGGGCCTGTCTTCCGCTGCGCTATGCGCTAGTGCTTTGCTATGTGGTGGGTTGGTCCCTAAACCCCCTACAGCCAAACTTAAGAAGGACGACTCATCCTAACTGCGTGTGTAGGGGCGAGTTCACTACATTTGGTATCAGAGGCGGTCTTGCATCCATCGCGGTTGTGACTTCTTGTGCTCGCCGCTGATGTTGCAAGGGATCACCCTGATGTGCTGGCCTGACCTTTTTCTGTCAAAGTTGAAGTGCTTGCCAGACGTTGGTCCGTGGGGTGGCTCCGTGGAAGCGCCGGGTGCGCCGTAAGCCAGCGACCAACGCCAGATTGCGGACTGACCCTTGAGAACCACTTGCTGCTTTCGCATCTTGTGAGGTGTGGCTTGAGCTTGCAATGTGTTGAGGTCAGTCGTGTGGCCAGCATTGATCGTGTGCATCATTCTTGGTCACGTCTGCGGCTGTCTGCCTGCCTGCTTTGGAGGTGTGAGGCTGCGCGCTGCCTTGTTTGCTCGCTCGCTGCTGCAGCAGTCTTGCGATGCCCTGTATTGCGGTATGGAGTGTATGATCTGCTGACTGTCGGAGCCTGGACTGATCCTTCAAGTGTCCTTCAGACAGCATGGTATTGCACACCTCCAGTGCGCGGCCAGGCCCTCCTCGGGAGGCAGAACGGTCGGCTGCGGATGCAGCGGCTGCTGCGGAGCGGTCGGCTGTGGATGCAGCGGCTGCTGTGGGGCGGTCGGCTGTGGATGCAGCGGCTGCAGCAGGGCCAGATGCTGCGGATGCAGTGGCTGCTGCGGGGCACGCCGAGCTGGGAGCCGAAGGCCAAGAGGGCTTGTCGGCTGGGGAGATGCAAAGCATGGCACTCCTCACTGAGCAGCTGGAGGCAGCGAAGGCTGGCCTGGACCCGTTCCTTCGTGCCTACCTCGAGGGATCGCATGAGGAACAGCGTGCCCACCTCGTCCGGCTGCGGGCCGGAGAGCGGCATGTGCAAGGGGTCGATGCTGCGGTGCATTTGATTCGCCAGAGCAGTGGCAACCCGTCGCACGGACTTGCGAGGGCCCACTAATCTCGGCAACACTCCTTGGAGGCAGCTGCTGTGCTGGACCCGTCCTCCCACGCCCTACTGGGGACATTGTGTGTGGGGGTGCAATCTTTGCTCGGCCGGCTTCGTGCCGGCGAGAGGCGTTTGCAAGGGGTCGGGGCTGAGGTGCATTTGATGCGCCAAGCCGGTTGGGGAATTTTGCGCATGGACTTGCCAGGGCCGCCCAATGTCAGCCATACTCCGGTCAATCTGACCAGAGTGGAGGAGATGCAATGACTTGCATTCCTCACGGAGCACCTGGAGACAGCCAAGGCTGTGTTGGACCCAGCTTCCCACGCCCTATGGGGGGCGCTGTGTGGGGAAGTGCATTGCTTGCTCGGCCGGCATGCTGCTGGCGAGAGGCATTGGCAAGGGGTCGATGCTGAGGTGCATCTGATGCGTCAGAACCGCGGCACCCCTGCGCATGGACTTGCGAGGGCCCACTAACCTCAGCAACAATCTGGTCAGGATGACCGGGGTGGTCTCCAGGCCTGGCTCATCGAGATCACAGAGTGGTTCGTGTTGAGCTACACGGATGCGACGGCAAGACTGCCACTCGCTGCCACTTATCTCGAGGGAGATCCCCGTGGTGGGACTCCATGAGGAAGACTTCCATGCCAGAGGTGTGCAACACCTGGAAGTGCTTCTCGAGCTCGCTCACCAAGGTGTGTGGTGAGATTCATGGGGAGCTGAAGGCTAGTGATGAGCTGGATGCTATTCGTATGCGCAGAGACTTTGAGGACCAAATGCGGCAATTGAGGCTGCTGGTCTCTAAGCTGCGCAACGAGCCTATGAAGGCTGTCAATCAGTGCCAGCGATTTGAGGCTGGGCTGTCCGAGCCGATGCGGAAGTGGGGCGGTGGAGTCCGCCACTTCGCAGCCCTTGCCAACTTGCCCCAGCTGGTGGAGCACGCTAGGAAGGTGCTGAACACTTATCCAAGTTTATTGGGCAAGCGCTCCCTGCTTGAGGCGGGAGTATCTGCTGAGGCAGAGAGGGGACCGGAGGAGTTTCGGCCCGAGGGGCTGAACATCCGTCCTATCAGAGGCTTGGAGAAGCCAGCTACGGAGGGAATGGTTGCTTTCGCTGCGCAGATAAGAACCACCTCATCCAAGACCCATGATTCTGGTAAAGTGGCTCGGGTGTGGGCCTGAGCACATCACGTGGAGCCTGCGGTCAATCTGGCACATTGTCCGCCTGCTTTTCTGGATTACTTGGCCCAAGGGTGGTGAATCCCTAAGCTTGGTCGAGGCCGCATCGGTCGGGCGTAAAACCTGTCGGCTGTTCTCTCGTTGTTCCCAAGGACGTGCATATCAGAGTGGGGAGGTATGTAATGAACCAGCCGTTTGATTAAGCCACATGGCTCTGTTGGCACTACATGACCGGCCATTCGGGACAAGTGGCCCGCCAGGTGACGGGCTGGCTTGCCGGGCAGGTGGCCCGCCCACAGGCGGGCCCCGCCCGTGCTAAAATACCCTCGCCAGGATCCATCCGTTCAAGGGAGGACCTTTTGGCCTGCCGCAAGGCGGGCCTTGGGGCGACCCGCTCGCACCCCTGGAGGGGGGGTGGCACGGGGAAGCACTACGAGCCTTGGGGGCTGAGGCTCGACAAGGAGTTCGGATCGGTGAAGCCCAGGAGCAGCCTTGCTGCTGCTCGCCGCTGCAGCCGCCGCCGCAGCCTGCTGCGGGGCTCGCTGCGGGGAGTCCGTGGCTGCGCCCGTAGTGGGCCAGTTGCTGGCTCGCGCCCAGGAGGTGGAGTCGCCGCCGGACAGCGGCGCCACAGGGCCTGTCTTCCGCTGCGCTATGCGCTAGTGCTTTGCCATGTGGTGGGTTGGTCCCTAAACCCCCTACAGCCGAACTTTACAAGGACGACTCACCCTAACTGGTGTGTAGGGGCGAGTTCACTACACTCTGGATGTCACTGCACCGACCTGGTTAAGTCCGGCCTCGGCCTACTACTTAGATCATTCCACCTGCTACCCCTCCGAGAATCTGACGAAGGTAGCCCCAAGGTCTACCCTTGGCGGAGCGAGCTCGACAAAGGGGATAAAATCCTAATCGAATTGGTTTCGTTGACTGCCAGACGCTGCCGCATGCAGCGAAGCAGCAACTGGCAGATGGATTACAAATCCGGGTCGATGCCGCATGCAGAAACAGCGCCGACCGGAAGGGGTACGACTCCGGACGATACCTGAAATAAACCAGCCGTTTGCTTAAGCCACACGGCTCTGTTGGCATTACCTGACCGCCCATTTGGGACAAGCGGCCCGCCATGTGCGGGCCCCGCCCGTCCTAAATTACCCCTCGCTAGGATCCACCAGTTCAAGAGAGGATCTTTGGCCCGCCGCAAGGCAGGCCATGGGGCGACCCGCTCACACCCCTGGAGGGAGAAGGGCACGGGGAAGCACGAGAAGTCTTGGGGCTGAGGCTCGACAGGAGTTAGAACCAGGGAAGCCCAGGAGCAGCCTTACCGCTGCTCGCCGCCGCAGCCGCCGCCACACTCTGCTGCGGGGCCTGCTGCGCCGGCCTGCGCCCAGGAGTGGAGTCGCCGCCGGACGGCGGCGCCACAGGGCCTGTCTTCCGCTGCGCCTATGCGCTAGTGCTTTGCCTGTGTAGCGGGTTGGTCCCTAAACCCCCTACAGCCGAACTCAACAAGGACTGCTCACCCTGACTGCGTGTGTAGGGCGAGGTTCTCTACTGTACCACGCGCAGCGAGCAGCGCCTCCAGGGCAGTACGACTTCAGGACGATGCCGCGTGCACGCGCGGTTCAAAGCCCCGGGCCTGTACAATATCCCTGCCCCTCATCACACAGTTAGGGTCAGAATGTCCTGGTCTGGATTTCAGCATAGGGTGTTTAGGAGATAACCCTCATACAAGAGAACGCCAACGCACATACGCGCACAGAGCGCAGCGGCAGTCTTACCCTGAGGCACCGCCCTGGGGCGGTGACTCTACCAATAGACTTACAGAGAGCCGGCGGGGCCCTGCAGCACGAGCTGCGGCGATGGGCTGTGTAACGCCCCTGTCCCTAACCACACAGTTATGGTCAGAACGTCCTGTTTAGAATTCGGACATAGGTTGTTTTGGAGACAACCCCCTTACAGAGTGGAACGCCAGCGCGCACAGCGCACACGTACGCGCACATAGCGCAGCGGAAGTCTTACCCTGAGGCACCGCCGGAAGGCGGCGACTCGACGAGGGTCAGCAGCTAACCCCGCAAGGGGCGCAGCCATGGTACTTACGGAGAGCCGGCGATGCCCGCAGCGATGAGCTGTGGCGATGGGCTGGGCAGCAGGCGGCAGCAGCAGAGCTGTGGCGGCTGCGGCAGCAGGCAGCAGCAGGGCTGTGCCTCTCGTGGCGTCACGGGTCCGACTGCGCAGTCTGGCCTCTGCCTACTACAGATAAGCGTTCCATCTGCCACCCCTTCCCCGAGGGTGTGACGAGGGTCGCCCCCAAGGTCCTCCCCCGGAGGGGCGGCCCTGACAAGGGGATACGACGAATCCAAGAGACACTGGCACACAGCGCCAAGGGACTGGCGCCAAGAGAGTGGCGCACCAGGCCAAGAGCCTGGCTCACGGGGCCAAGGAACTGGGGCCATGAGGCCATGAGGCCAGGCGAGCTGGCCCACCCGGCCGGCCCGCAGGGCGGGGCCCGAGGGAGAGCTGGCCCACCCGGCCAGCCCACAGGGCGTGGGCCCCGGAGCGTGCGCACGTGGTACGGAGCCCGGGACCCTCGAGCCGTACTTAGCTACATACAGTGGAGCAAAGCTACCGGTACCGTTTGGTACTTCCAAACGGTAGATACGATACGATCATGCAAGGTTACCGGCACCGTTAGCACTCTTAAACGGAGGGAACTTTACAGGCTGGGCGGCAGGCGGCAGCAGCAGAGCTGTGGCGGCGGCGGCAGCAGCATGCAGCATCGGGGCTGGCTAGGCAGCAGCAAGCCTGTGTCTCTCTCGGGCGTTGGTCGGACTGCTGACTCTGGACTCGGCCCACTACTTGAAGCGTTTCTCCTGCCGCCCCTCCCCAGAAGGTGTGACGAGGGTAGCCCCCAAGGTCCTCCTTTGGAGGGGCGGGCCTGACGAATGGGAATACGGGAATACGGATCCAGGGGACTGGCGCGTGCCGCGCGTGGCGCATGCAGCGCGTGCCGCGTGGCGTGTGCTGCCCGTGGCACGGGCCTGACGAATGGGAAGGCGAGTCACGTAGCGCGTGCTGAGCGTGGCGCGAGCCGGACGAATGGATAGGCGAGTTGCGTAGCGCGTGCTGCGCGTGGCACGCGCCGCACGTGACGCGTGCAGTGCGTGTCGCGGGGCGCGTGCCACGCGTGCCGCACGTAGCGCGTGCCGCACGTGCCCAGGGTCTCAGCCCTCACTGAGCTACACAGAGTGCAGCGAAATTGCCCGTACCGTCTGAAACTCCCAAACGGTAGTTACAGGCACCGTTGGCACGCTTAAACGGGGGGGACGTTACAAGCAGGGTAACCTGCATTCCTGATATCCTTGGCACCTACCGCTTGGCGCACTGCACAGCCACCTCCTCCATTTACTGGTGGGAACTCCTGGAATCAAAGCCATAGGTGCTGACATTATATTCTATCCAAGGAGTGCTTCGCGAGTAGCAAGACGAGGCAGTGGACGCTATGGTTTGGTTATTCGGGTGCGTATTCAGATCAGAAGTCAATACGTCGGCAACTCAGGGCCACATTTTGGACCTTTTGCAAAAATGATGGGTCACCTTAGTCAACAATTTTGCAGGGGAGTGGCACGAAGACACTTGTAGAAGGGCCGATGCTTGTAAGCTGGCATAGGTACGGGATGTATATAGAGACTGGGCCCCAAGGAAAGCAACAAAGAATTATAATCCCGGCGGAGGAGGGACCATAACTACTGCTTTCCGGGACTTCATA
Organism: Spirogloea muscicola; assembly: GCA_009602725.1. Classification (NCBI taxonomy): domain Eukaryota; kingdom Viridiplantae; phylum Streptophyta; class Zygnematophyceae; order Spirogloeales; family Spirogloeaceae; genus Spirogloea; species Spirogloea muscicola. The sequence goes on along the minus strand of WELB01000326.1, from coordinate 7,696 downwards.
CACACAAATTCGTGGGGGCCTTGAAGCAGTGGCTTACATGGAAGGACCTAGGTCACCTCCATCGACGAACTTCAGCCGAAGTGTTGGTGTATCACCCTCGAAGAGGTCCAGCGTGCCTAGGACCTTTGAAAGGTGGACAGAGACAACTGAGATACAAGCAGCACGATCAATGAAGGTGCTGCAATCTGACGACGGCGGGACTTACATCTTCAAGGACTTTGCTTCGTGGCCGGTTAAAACATCAAGCACTAAAAGATGGTGCCCTGCACTGCTGATCAAGCAGACCAGCAAAAGGTGAACGATATCTTGCTGGAGGGTGCGACGGTCATAAGCAGGAAAGGGAGGCTGTATGCTTCCCTAAATGTTAGTTGCAAAAGCAGAGTACCTGCTTGCAAGGTGCATCACAAAAGCTGCGGAGGAGACATGCCGGAGGAGGCGTGGACAGGCAGGAAGCAGGATGTCGCATACCTCAGGGTCTTTGGCTGCGATGCGTGCGAACCTTGGAAATGTCCCCACTACGCAGAAGACTCTATGACAAGAGTATGAGGTGCATCTTTATTTGAGTATGAGTGAAACAGCGACAAATACATATCGTGATTCTGCGAGCAAGCGCGTTATACTCAGCAGAGATGTTCTGTTCAACGAGAGAGGAGGCAGAACATTGGACGTAGGAGCAGAAAGAGGGGACTCGCTTGTGTTGGAAGCTAAGACCTGCAATCCCTGAATTGTTGGAACCTATTCAGCTTGGACATCATATCTTGGACTAATTAGCTGTGCAAGAGAAACCCATCGCAACCCGTCAAGAATTTGACAAGGTGGAGAAGGAGGAGGTCACTTTACCACAGCAGCAGCCTGAAGATGTAGAAAATCTATCGCAGCTGCAGCATCAGCTCATGGGAAAAGTAGAGTGCAACGTCCAGCACGCTTCTATGTGGTTTGCAGCTTCCAATGAATAACCTCTGACCATGACGCATGCACGGCAGAGCGGCGATATTGAACAGTAGGAGCTAGTAGGAGATGCAGCAGCTGAGATAGCTGCACTTATAGGAAGACAACGAGCAGTGGAGCTGGTTGTCTCACCAGACGGTAGGCAGTCCATTGGCGGCTGCAAGTGGCCTCTGTGGGAGAATGTGGGTGCAGATGAGAAGCAGTACAAGCAGACTGCTTGCCATGGGATAAGCACAGGATGAGATCCATTATCAGACCTTTGCGCCAGTAGCCAAGTATTCCCAAATCAGTGTGCTGCTATTGAGCTACAGTGATGGACCTGGAGGTGCATCAGATGGATATGAAGACACTTTGCTCGATGAGGATTTGCAGATCCAATATGTAGCAGCCAGATGCTGTTGAATAAGCGACAAAAGTCGTGATCGAACAAGCTTAAAAAGCTGCCTTCAAAATGGAACACCGGAAAAAGACGGTGTACTCATGAGGGCACGATCTGCCAGATGCGCGAACTGTACCAGTATACCTAATACATGACAGCCTATAGTATCGCCAGCCCTATATGTTGATAGACCCGCTATACTTGCTGATATGTTACTTTACTTCGTCTAGTCTGGAGATTGTACGTAGGGTACTACCAAGTGTGCCACGTATTTCGGATATTGAGAAGGTGTCCTACCTGCTGAGCATGCAGATGGACAGAGGTAGGACGCGGAGAAGCATCAAGCTGGTCCGATATGCCGAGCAGGTCAGGCGCTGAAGCTGTTCGCATTGAGACAGGCCACCTATGGACTTAAAGTATACACTGACAAGGGGGTAGGTACTGCAGACAGCAACGGAGTAAGCAAACATGTCAAGCATACCCTACCGGCGAGTATTTTGGGTCGCTCCTTTGCCGAGAAGCTTCCTTCTGCCATCCCTTTGGCATGCTTTCCGATGCATGACGGCGATCGAGCCGAGCTGCAGCATGATCTGGCCTCGTGCCTGTCATCAAATACGACACCGTATCTCCTGGCTGTTCCCCGCCGCTGCTACTGCTGTAACGGTTTTACATGGCTGGACTGCCAATGCATCAGCGACGGCTCGGCAGATCTATGGAGACTAGACACCTCAACAGGCTGACATGTCTGGCTGTCAATGCCGCTTAAATGGCTTGACAGATGCCTGGACACGGAACACTGCACCAGGCTGAGGACCAAATATTACTTATTATCCTCGAGCTGAGAACGGCCGACCCGAGTCACGGCGCAAGACAGCATGGCAAAGCAAAGCGACAGGAGGCGACCATGGGATAATTCCGACGGGAGGCGACCGTGTTTGACATCACTTCTAACGGCACCATCAGTAGTTGCTGAAGTTGACGTTGACGTGGACGTCGATGGACGCAAGCTAGCCCGTTGGTAGTAGAGCGTCAGTGAACACTGACGGGGCATTGGCTGGTGATTGAAGGGGCACCACCACCATGTTAGTCGGTGGTGGCTGACCGAAGGGGTAAATTGTCGTGGGTAGACCCTTGATAGCGGATGGAAGAGCTCACTTCTTGATAGCCGTCAACAGGCCGTTGACAAGTCGGCGACGGATGATGTCGGTGCACTGATTGATCTCGGCCTGTAGGGCCTGATACGGGGAGACCCGCAGTCCGTCTACCTATAGGGGGTGGTCCGATATGGAAGGGGGTTGAGACCTTCACCCACCCTCTCTGCCTCGCGGGCTGGCCACGCTGCGGCGAAGGCCGCTCGCAGCAAGGCGGCCAAACACGCCGATCACCCGGCTACAGATGAAGTCGTCCCCCTGGCTGTGGACGTGCACGGGGCTCTTGGTTCCCAGCGGCTCGACCTGCTGGCCAGGCTTGCGCGGCGCGCTGTGTCCCGTAGGCGCGGCGAGCCGGCCGATTTCAACGTAGCTGGCTCGTGGGCTCAGGTATATCGTATGAGCTTGTCAGTATCCCTCCAGCGGTCCATGGCCCACGCTCTGCATCTGCGTGCTGGCCGTGCTCTCGCTGCGGCCTCCGGCTTTCGTCAGGGGGATAGTTTCCCGGCAGCTAGTCTGTCGGATCTGAGGCTACTCACTTGTACCTACTGAGTGATCCATCCTCCCCCTGTTCTGACATAGCATCTTCCAGGCCCTTTGTAGCTGCTAATCGCTTGTAGGCCCCTCCAAACCTTTGTCAATTCCTTTTGGGCTGGCTTTTCGCAGCCCTTGCCCCCATTGGGAGTGCCACTTCTTCGGGCCCTTCTGCCTGGAACTTGCAGTATCCTTGCTGACTTCACATCATTTGTAACCCCATCCAGTGAATTCCCCACAATGCTTGCTCCAACGGCATCTCGGGCTTGGCGATCAGCTGGCTTTAGTATAGATGCAGCTCACATGGCCGCAATCTTGTAAGCATGAGAGGCTTTGTGGCTGACAGGATTACTAATGGAGGGGTAAACCTTTGCTAAATCGTCACTCAGCATTGCTGAGAGTAGCTGTCCTTCCAGAAATCTTCCTAATGATAAGAGCAAGCACACTCAGTTACCTGACCATCATTGCGGAAACACATCGAGGGGCCGAGGTCAGCTTCATGTAGTGCTCAATTGCCAAAATGGCTCCTGACAGCACGACGAAGGGTGTATGCATGCTGGTATTACAGGTGTGTACAGCACTTGGTCTGATGACATGTAGAGTCGTACTCAGTGGAGTGACAGTGTTAGCGAGTTCGAAGTCTTGTCTCTCCAGGTATCTGTCAAGCCTGCCCTGCATCAATGATGTTCCAGCTATGAAAATCAGTACGCATGGTCTTTCCAAACTGGTTGCTTGTTTTCCCGGCCCGGTCACACTGAGGCCACAATTCCCCACCGAAACCAGCACGACGTGGGAACGAGCTCTGACTTCACCTCCGCGATTCCTGCCTCGGGGACGCTTTCGGCCCGCCCCTTCCAGCGCCGCCCGAGCTAATATCTACACCTCTGCCCATTGCCAACCACGGTCGGCAATCGGCTATCTAGTGTTGTCAGCCCGGCACTCTTTCTCGGTTCATCGGAGCTGTAGCACCTACTCTGTGGCCATATAGCGAAATTTGGCTTCTGCTACCATTCACCTTGCTAGGGCTTCTACAGCTACGTACACTTGTGATGCATTCCCGCGGGCACATTTGCAAGAGAAGCTGGCCTCCAACATGGCAACACTCACTTGGCTTAATCTCAAGGCCAAGGCCAACCTCGAGTAGGTTTGGAGGCGATGTGCACGTGGTCACTTATGTGGGCTCGCTTGCTTCAGAAGTGATCTACAGAAGGCACATGGCATTGAGCACGTGAGAGCACCTAATGACCACGACTGTGGAAAGAGGTGGCAAGCTCGCCTCGCTGTGCTTTCCCCATTGAAAGGTCGATGGCAAGTCAAAGTTTTTCGGATGCTGGACTCGTAAGGCCGTTGGCACGTAAGAGCACCTAATGACACAACTGTGGAAAGAGGTGGCCAGCTCGCCGTGCTGTGCTTTCTCAAATGTGAAGAGTCGATGGCGCGTCAATCTTTCATTTTTCACCGCACGGCGAGCAAGGCGACGAGTTTGTCCCACTCGCCGTCGACGTGCACTGGGCCTTTGGGACCAAATGGCTCGACCTTCTCCACCGCCTTGCTCGCCGTGCGGTGGCCCGCCGCCACGGGCAGCACGGCGAGCAGCCTGGCTTCAACGTCGCCGGGTCCCTCGCACAGGTGTTCAGGATGCGCCTTGCCGTTTCCCTCCAGCGGTCTCTTGCGTTTGCCGTCCACCTACGTGCAGGCCGCGCCCTGGCGGCTGCCTCCGGGTCTCGTCAGGGTGACGTCTTCCCGCCCTCTAGCTATTCTGACCTGCACTTGCTGACTAGAGGTTCAGGTGAGAGCCTCCTTGTCGTCTTAGCACTTAGTCCCCTGCTTTCTGCGCCATTTGGCTCCTCTTGACCTTGTCCATTCCTTTTGGGCTGGCTTCTCCCAGCCACAGTCAATTCGGCCGCGCTTTTCACTTTTTTTTGGATGCTGGTCACATAAGCCAGTGCCGGCCGAACTCCATCTCCCCCACAGCACGATGCGAGAGTGCTAAAAGTGCTCGCATGTAATGTAATGCTTCGAATTTACCACATTGATAGCCACAAGCCTCACAGCTTCGGAACTCATAGATGTTGATAATGTTACCATGCATACAACGAAGAGCTGTCTGACGCAATGTTAAGGTACCACAGGCAACGACCTGAAAGGAGTGACCCATCGAGGAGCTCAATCTGCAGCTAGATGTCTTTTAGCCAAGAGACGAGCATGATAACGCCACCAGAGGCAGACGTGCAGCAGTCACGCAATTTGGAAAATGGGACATTGTAATACAATGATGGTGTGCATATATTCAGCTGGACTAAGGTCAGCATGGCCTCAAGTGCAAGCACTAGAAAGCTGGTATGTGAAGCGTGTAGATCAGTGGGCCTCACACATACACTCTCATCAGCCGTCCACACCACACAAACAGATTCCCATGTTTGGATTATTGTACTGCAGTCCTAGTCACATTTACGTGCAGTAAGATTGCACAGGGGAGGCCTCCATCTAGGAACTATTTAAACCCCAACATGCCCACTCAAGGAGGAGAGAGAGACGTGTATGGCTCGAGGGGTTATCCCAGTACGAAGACAAGCACATCCACAGATGTACAACACCTGCTGCTTAGCCAAACCTCTAATAAGCAGAGGTCACAAGTAGAGGTCGCTGCTCGATGCCCACATACTGGACGGCAAACCCCAAGCCCTTCTGCCACCAACTAAAGATTGCCCAGGGCTCAGGTGGAAAGCACCAGTTCGCTGTGAACAGGCTGACACACGACGGCGTAAAAACAGACATCTGCTGCCGGCAAGCCCATCTGAGCCTGAAGTACGTCCTGACGTCGTGCATAACCTAGATCATCAATATCCCCAAGTAGGGTATAGAACAGGAGGAGAAGGAGGAGGGAAGGAAGGAGGCCACAACTCTATATCGAACATAGCACTGACCTCCCTTAGTAGCTCCCCTGCACCTATGGTACTAGTCATTAGGTTCTTATTAAGTCATCAATTTGCTCTGTGATGGTTGGGCCCCTTCCCTCAAAAGCGCGTACCTCCATCACAGGCGCATACCCACATAGCCAGGAGCAACAGATTGCAAATACTATACAGATGTGTAAATCACAAGTAAGACTCAAAGCAAGGCAATGAGTCAAAGGCAAACTCTGTCGGTCATTGCAACAATGTACAGTCTTAGTCTGTTGGCGACCAACAGCAGAGGACAGCAAAGCCATTGAGTTCAGTATATGACATCAAATAACAGGCAAGAAGTGTTTGTGTGACACCTGGTGCACTTCACATCATGGACAGAAAGCTCAAGGTGCAACCATGACCGACCAGTGCCAACATGGCAACATCATACTGGCCTGAGACATACAACCAAGCACACATCGTCAGCAACCAGAAGCAAATGAGCTGGACTTGCTCTTGATAACGTATGTTTGCATCAAGCAAGCAGTGGCTGTGTCATGGCTGCAGCAACCAAGGTCAAAGGTCCAAGCGAACATTGTCGAGAAACTCAACTCGTCAATCATAGCTTGCATTAAGAAATTTGAGAAGCTCGCTCCGATTGCTTTCGGCGACCTTGTCCTCCTTTGTCTTTTCCACTTTGAGTTGGATCTGCACAAGGCACACCAGATGTGGTCACCTGCAAAGTCCACTGTCCAATATGAGCTACTGTGAAGCTCGGCAAGCACTAGCACATCCTCCTCAAGGCATTTCTGCATTTCTTGATATGCATACCTTCTTGCCAGATATTACACTGCGACGTGCTCCGTGTCTGTCACCGTCACTCTCTAAGAACTAATCACCCACCTCGCACCCAACAACTACAAACAAAGCAATCAATCGGGGCTATCGTGCCCAGTGCAGCCTGACCAACGGAAACAGGGCACGACACATGCACATGCTTTCATGAGAATGTGGATTCACTAAGATGAAAGGATCAATGGCTTCTCGTGAGGCACAAATAAGTCCGGCGCATGCTGATGTTGGAGCTAACGGGCATGGACTAGGGGAGCCGGGTGACGCAAGCAAAAGTCTGTGCTGCCAACCCTGCAGCGCAGCAGGCAACCTCAAGATGGGCGCAAGGATTGCACGCAAGCGAATCTGGAATTGTACCTTGGAGAGCTGTACAGGTCCCGGATCTGGGCCAGAGCTACCGTGTGGCGCGCGCTTTTTGTGCCGCTGGGCTCCAGATTACGCAGCACGGAGTGCTCCCAGGTATTAGAGGCACGGAGACCGCAAACTCCCACAAGTACTTTCACGGCAACAAATTGTAGGCAGCAGAGGGCTGGGCTGCAGAGGAGCGAGCTGCAGTCCTGCTTGGCAGGACTGCACACAACCATGCAGGTAGCGGCTGCTGGCGCCTGGTGCAACGCGCACCTCGTGTTCCCGGCGAGTGCCGTCTGTGCGGGATCTGTGCTCTCTCCTGTGCCTCTCCCGCGGCTCTTCGCTTCTCCGGCGCTTCGCCTGGCGCACGAGCAGGCAGGGAGAGGTGATCGCGGGAAGCTGGAGGCCGGATGGTGGGGGGGCCCGACCGCGTCGGGGAGGGGCAGACGACGGTGATGCGGCACGAAGCAGGGGGAGGGCAGGCACCTTCTTGGAGGAGCCAGCGCCGGCGGTGGAGCGGCTCTTGCGGCGGCGGCCGGCGGCCGTGCGCTCGGAGTCGCTGCTGCCGCTGCCGTCGCGGGAGCCCGGGGCGGAGGCGG